>APFE030559911.1:0-40598 GCA_000404065.3 Pinus taeda
AATATATTTTTTATTAATTTAATATAGTAATTTACATAATGTAATGGATTTGCTAGAGTAATCAAGCCTCTTTTAATTTTCTTTAAAACTAGCATTTGCACCTGATGTTGCAAAGGAAACGCCATAAGGCATAGAGTGTGGGAGAATAGCGACATGTGAATGGGCATTGTTGAAAGCAAGGGTGGATGATAATGAGTTGCAATTGAAATTGTTAGTTATGTGTATGCTGAATATGGATATTTTGTAAATAATAGTGTGTAGAAGAATAGTGACATGTGAATGGACATTGTTGAAAGCAAGCGTGGATGATATTGAGTTACACTTGAAACTATTAGTTATGTGTGTTTTGAATAGGGAGATTTTGTAAGTAATAGTAGTTTGTGGAAGAATAGAAACATGTGGATGGACATTCTTGAAAGCATGGGTGGATGATAATGAGTTATAGTTAATGTCAGGTAGAGGTTATCCATTATCCATGTAGTAGCTGTTGTTTATGTGAACGTGTTTTTGTACATTATTTTAAGATTTTTCAAATGGGCATCTTTGAAATTTTGTAAAAGAAATTGAAGTGTTTGGCAAGTTTTGGCCTACTACTCATAAACATCAATCCGGAAAAGAGGTATGTGTTGTAGTATTTGTAAATAAGTAAACATTTAAAATTTGGTTTTATATGAAAAAAAGATTTAGTATGCATAATGAAACATTAAATCAAAACAATAATAATAAAACAATTTTGCATACCGTCATCTACAGATACTGTAAAGCAACTCTAGCCACATTTTGAATATTGCTACAGGGGCTTAGGCTGTAAAGACTCCACATTCAAAACAAAATGGAAAGGTAGGATGAGAAACATATTGGATCATAAAGCAATAGAGAGTATAGTGGAAGCATGGGATCCTTGTAATTATCATTGGTCCTCCTTAAGCCTTACTAGGATTGGTGCCTTTTGGTGGCTTAGGCAAGAAGAGTGATTTTCTAGGTATCATTTTCATTTTCTTGCTCCTATGGGGCTTCTTAGATTCAGAATTTGAAGGGACCCAACATCGTAAAAGTGTTGTTTGGTGGCTTGGGCCTCTAACACATGAACCGGTACTTAGCCCCAAACAACTCGAGAGTGTACAAATTTCCGAGGACAAAGGATAAAAAGGAGTTACTATTAAAATTTAAAATTCCCACTTAAGAAACTCTACCTGGGATTTCTTGAAAATTTTAATTTACCAGCCTCTGCATTTCATCAAAAGATAAGAGCCTTACTGTAAAATAAGGATTGAAACTGAAAAGTAATGAGCTGTTATCATTTTTTTCCATTCCACCAGTCACAAAACATTAAACATGTATGTACCAGTTCACTCTACATGATTCATGATTTATTGCAGAAATGGTAAAAAACTCAATGCTTATTTCCTCTGATCTCAACAGAAATTTTCATTTTGGAATCTTGTAAATCTATTAAAATAGTAACAATAGTACAAAATTATATCTTATTTTTGAGTGATCAGGAACTATACAGCCCTAAAAGTTTTATTATGAGTAAAAGCTTATAATTTCATTGTCTTCTAACAGTTTTGTGTGAACGAACTCTAAATTTCTTGCACCATTCTGACTTGAAGTAAATGCACAGGTGGTATATTGTAGGGAGACAGAGTCAACCTACAATTGTTTTGGAGAAACCTATAGAGCTTGTCAATCAATAATCCTTCAAAAGGCCTAGCGCTCTTATTAGTTTTCAATGTGATTTTTCCTAGAAGATACACAAACCTTGTATTCTTTTCCAATTCAATCTACTACAATTCCTCATCTAAGAGTAGTTACTTTCTTCCACTGTATTTCTGCTTGCATAAATTCTGTCATGTGAGGAGGAATGAGTTCCTCTAAGCTTGAGATATTCTTTTATGCTTTCAAAAACCTGGTTGATAAATTCAGAGCCTTCAATGTTTGGGGCATCTTTGTAACCATATTGGGCTACACATTTATATACACCTTTTGGCTCTAGTTTTCCAACCATAAATCTCTCCGACAAAAGTATTGTCTTGACTGGAACCATTCTTATGGTGACAATGATAAGAACTTCATGGAGAGACCCCACATTCTTTACATAATACTCAATAATCAGTGGTAAGTCAGAAATAAGGTCACTGCAAAAGAAATGTATTCCTAGTACAAGTGAATTCACCCCAACAATCAATCCATTCAAACCTTCTATGCTGAGTTTTCTCCATGCTAAATATTTATACTTTTGTACCTTCCTTATTTCCAAGAGAACATTATGGTCAGAAAAATTGTTGCAATGACAAAGGGACACCAATCACCCTGTGGTACCTTATTCAATACAGATGATAGATAAACTCCTTCAAAGATAGCAAAAAACAGAGTGAAGGGTAGTATAAGAAAAGCATGCATGTTCCAAACCACAAGCATGACCAAAATTGTTGCAATTAGGAAGGGACACCAACCTCCCTGTGGCACCTTTTTCAATATAGATGATAGAGAAACACCTTCAAAGATAGCAAAAAACAGAGTGAAGGGTAGTATAAGAAAAACATGCATGTTCCAAACCATAAGCATGACCAAAGTTACTACGCATGTTGTAATGAACATGACCCCAACCACTACAACCCCTGCACCACCAAACACCTAAAATTATCCTTGGAAGCTCAAAAGAATCGATAAAAAATGCCAAATTCAGTTGTTAGATATAAATTCCTATATTCTTACCATATGCATTTCCAAATTGTGTTCCATCCCATAATCCTACGACGATTGCAAGGCAGAGAACCATGAGAACATAGTTAACTTCAAGTGAACATATCTAACCCTCGTAATTTTGTGAGGCATGAACAATATTAACTCGAGGGAAGCAACTAAGAGCCATGGATTGTCTTATGATTGAGAATGTTGCTATAATCAATGCTTGACTGGCTACAATGGCTGCTAAAGTGGCAACAATACGGCAGCTGGCTTCACTCCATCCTCATCTGATACAGGAAAAGGACGTTGCAAGTTACCGAAAAATAAAGTAATTCATGGATTTCATTTAGTGAAGGGTAAAACAAGGCATGATATGGAGGACTACCATGTCGCAGAGTATAGGCATGTAAAAGATCATGATTTGTGGTTTTTTGCTATCTTTGACAGACATTTGGGACATGTCGTCCCATGTTACTTGCAATCAAATCTTTTTGAAAACATTTAAAATGAGGTAGGTATGCTCGTGACTTTGATGGTCATCTCAAATTTTCTTGGCCTTTTTGCAAGATTTTGTATTGCATTTCAACTGTATCCGTAAATTTTTGAACTGATCAACTTTATTCAATTTTGTTAATGATGATGTTTTAATACATTTTTTAAACATTTGTTTAAAGGGTTTTATTAAAACTAGTGTAGGTTCATCAAATTTGGGTTCATCAAGTACTGAGAGGTATCAAATTTCTTGAGGTGTAAATTTTTATTATTATTTGATCTCTCTTGGTATTTGACAGATCCGAGTTTAAGATGGATCTATGATATTTTATTTATTTTTTAGATATTTCCATATATATATGTAACAACATCTATGTCATAATGGGCTGTAGAGCACCTTGTTACTCTCGTGTAATTCCCAAGAAAATACTATATTGTTTTTTTGGTACACTCACCTTCCAATTCATGAAGTGTTTTATCTTTGGCATATGATATATATTGTTAATTGTAACAATGATCTGCATCTATGAACAAGATTTTTCTAGTTGTGATATATCACCATGTCCATCTCTCAAACCTCAAAGGCGAAGATTCTCCAACATTTTACTTCTCACATATAATGAATTTCTTGTTTTTCCCCATTATATTTCTAGTTGAATATGTTTCATGCGTAAATCCACTATTTTTCAAATAGCTTAAATTGTTCATATATTTCCTATACTTATATGTTCATGTGTCTCTTGCACCTATCGAAAGAAAAAACGTCGAGTAGTAGCATTACATCATGACATAAAGCAATAGTGCTTCCTTATTGCAAAAATTGCATTTGCGACAAATCGTTATCATTTTTGATAATTTCCTTCATTTATATAAATATGATGGTTCTCAAATGACTCTTCAGAAAAAAATTGTATATCAGATGAGATTTCTGACTCTGATCCACATCTAGTGAAATTCGTTTACAGCTGATGTGCCATTTGTTGTATTGGTTGTCACTTGCTATTTTCAAAGTTACGTATGGTGTAAAATGCCAATTAAGTATTTTAATGCTCACAAGTATCTTTGATAATAATGGAGTTGAAGTTCTGGACAGGCCTAGAAAGTGCCATCAAGAATGCATACAACCGGACTGATGGGAAAATTTTAGCAAAGGCAGCTGATTTAGGGCCCGGTGGCTCCACAGCAGTCACTGCTATTTTAGTTTATGGGAAAAACTCTTTGTAGCAAATACAAGAGATTCCAGGGCTGTTATATGTAAAAACGGCACTGCTATTCAGCTGACTGTTGATCATGAGCCAAGTATTGAACGCCAAAACATCGAGAAGGGTGGATTTGTGACACTCCTGCCAGGTACCACTACAAATGCTGTGCAGAGATTAATTTTAATGAGAACATACTTAAATAATTTTTTGATTTGTAACTTTATAATTCTATCTTAATGTTCTAGCTCAGGAGTAACATTTGAATGGTCACAGGGAGAAACTGTATACTTAATGGCATTTTTTTTATATATTAGGAGATGTACCTTGAGTTAATGGTCAGCTTGATGTAGCTCGTGCGTTTGGTGACATGAGTCTGAAGCAACATTTAAGTTCAGAACCAGATGTGAGAGACACGACCATAGATGCAACCACAAAATTTCTCATTTTGGATAGTGATGGATTGTGGAAGGCAATGCATTTTTTCCAATCATTGACTTATTTGCATAGTTACTGTTAGATGCATATTTTTTTTCGCAGACTCATCTCATGGGAGAAAGCATCTAGGAAATTTTTTGATTACTGTATTGTCATTAATTTTACTCGAGTACTTCATCTGAATACCAGAGAGATTTTTTTTTCAAGTGCTTAAAGAAATATGCCCCAAGTAACTGCATTGCAAAGAGAGGATTTCCTTTCCCTAGGTGCCAAATCCGAGGGGTATTTATCTGCCCAGTCCCTGGAATTGCACGTAGTGTTACCCCTTAACTTATGCTATAGGAATGTGGAAAACTGTAGCGAGAATGGAGGTAAGGTGGTTGGCTTAACATTCCATCGACCTCACCAATTGAATCAATGCCTGTTGGGAAAATAAAATCTTCTATGGAAATGATATGTAATTATTAACATAAATACTTTTAAAACATCAAAGAATATAGATCAAATATTCTGAAGTTTCAATCGAGATCACAATTTCTCCAGAAGAAAAAACACATTGACAGCAAGTTCAGTTATGTCAAAATAAATTAAACCTACCGAATGGGAAGAGGTAGAACAACGATTTACAACGGCAATAAGGAGGTGCATAGAGCATCTCTGAAATAGTCTAAAATCTGTAATGAGCTCAAATGACCAAAACAGGTCAACGGGACTGGGAAGAACAATGATTGACTGCCTAGAGCATCTCTGAAATAGTCTAAAATCTATGTTAAGGAAAGAAAGGAAGAGTAGAGAATAAGATGGAAAAGGGGTCTGGGTGGACTCAAAAGGGGGGCAAATCTAGAAGCGTAAACCCTAGACAATGAAGTAAGTTAGAGGAAAGCATTCTAGTAGTAGTGTTGCACCAGAAAATGTTTCGTGGAAGTAGCTAGGATTTGGGAAGTTTGAGGAAGAGCAATAACGAGGTTAGAGTGAGAGTCAGAAGAGGAGCCATCATCACTGTAAACAGCCACAAACATGTCAATGCTGAGCTGATAATGGGCCAACGAGAGGAAAAAATATTTTCAAGGATTGAGTTCCAAGTCATATTTATTATTATTTGGACATCTAATTTCATTCTGTCATATTTCACTATTCAATATTCAGGATTGTATAGAATCCTATGACAATTGCAAGGCAGATAACCATGAGAACATAGTTAACTTCGGGTGAATAGATCTAACCCTCGTAATTTTGTGAGGTATGCAAAATATTCACTCGAGGGAAGCAACTAAGAGCCATGGACTGTCTTATGATTGAGAATGTTGTTGTAATCAATGCTTGACTGGCTACAATGGCTGCTAAAGTGGCAACAATACAAATTTCCGAGGACAAAGGATAAAAAGGAGTTACTATTAAAATTTAAAATTCCCTCTTAACAAACTCTACCTGGGATTTCTTGAAAATTTTAATTTACGAGCCTCTGCATTCCATCAACAGATAAGAGCCTTACTGTAAAAGAAGGATTGAAACTGAAAAGTAATGAGCTGTTATCATTTTTTTCCATTCCGTCAGTCACAAAACATTAAACATGTATGTACCAACTCACTCTACATGATTCATGATTTATTGCAGAAATGGTAAAAAACTCAATGCTTATTTCCTCTAATCTCAACGGAAATTTTCATTTTGAAATCTTATAAATCTATTAAAATAGTAACAATAGTACAAAATTATATCTTATTTTGGAGTGATCATGAACTTTAAGGCCCTAAAAGCTTTATTATGAGTAAAAGCTTATAATTTCATTTTCTTCTAACAGTTTTGTGTGAACAAACTCTAAATTTCTTGCACACTTGAAGTAAATGAACAGGTGGTATATTGTAGGGAGACAGAGTCAACCTGCAATTGTTTTGGAGAAGCGTGTAGAGCTTGTTAATTAGTAATCCTTGAAAAGGCCCAGTGCTCTTATTAGTCTTCAATGTGGTTTTTCCTAGAACATACACAAACCTTGTATTCTTTGCCAATTCAATCTACTACAATTCCTCATCTAAGAGTAGTTACTTTCTTCCACTGTATTTCTTCTTGCATAACTTTTGTCATGTGAGGAGGAATGAGTTCCTCTAAGCTTGAGATAGTCTTTTATGCTTTCAAAAACATGGTTGATGAATTCAGATCCTTCAATGTTTGGGGCATCTTTGTAACCATATTGGGCTACACATTTATATACACCTTTTGGCTCTAGTTTTCCAACCATAAATCTCTCCGACAAAAGTATTGTCTTGACTGGAACCATTCTTATGGTGACAATGACAAGAACTTCATGCAGAGACCCCGCATTCTTTACATAATGCTCAATAATCGGTGGTAATTCAGAAATAAGGTCACTGCAAAAGAAATGAATTCTTGGTACAAGTGAATTCACCCCGACAACCAATCCATTCAAACCTTCTATGCTAAGTTTTCTCTGTGCTAAATATTTATACTTTTTCTACCTTCCTTACTTCCAAGAGAACATTATGGTCAGAAAAATTGTTGCGATGATAAAGGGACACCAACCACCTTGTGGCACCTTATTCAATAAAGATTATAGATAAACTCCTTCAAAGATAGTAAAAAAATAGAGTGAAGGGTGATATAAGAAAAACATGCATGTTCCAACCCACAAGCTTGACCAAAATTGTTGCAATTAGGAAGGGCCACCAACCTCCCCGTGGCACCTTTTTCAATATATATGATAGATAAACTCCTTCAAAGATAGCAAAAAACAGAGTGAAGGGTAGTATAAGAAAAACATGCATGTTCCAAACCACAAGTATGACCAAGGTTACTACGCACGTCGTAATGAACATGACACCAACCACTGCAACCCCTGCACCACCAAACACCTAAAATTATCCTTGGAAACTCAAAAGAATCGATAAAAACTACCAAATTCGGTTGTCATATATAAATTTGTATATTCTTGCCATATGCATTACCAAATTGTGTTCCATCCTGGATTCCTACGACAATTCCAAGGCAGATAACCATGAGAACATAGTTAACTTCAGGTGAATAGATCTAACCCTCGTAATTTTGTGAGGTATGCACAATATTCACTCGAGGGAAGAAACTAAGAGCCATGGATTGTCTTATGATTGAGATTGTTGTTGTAATCAATGCTTGACTTGCTACAATGGTTGTTAAAGTGACAACAATGAACATTGGCCAATACACAGGTTGTGGTATTTCTTTGTAGAATGTACAGCCTATGTCCCCTATGTTTTTTTATCAAATAAGTCGCTTGTCCCGTATATGTGATAAGCAGAGATGGGTAAACCAACACACAAAAAAGCAAGCTGCACCAAAAAACCCAAATTTCTCATTATGGTACTAAAACTTAAGGAGGATGAAGCACACAGCTATGATGAAATACTAATAATGTTGTCCTTGACATAGCTTGGACCTGGATTGATTTTCTTTTGAAATGACCCAAGTCTGCAAACATGGCCTCGGCACTTGGATCCAGTCAGAACAAAGAACTGATGTTAGTGTTTCTATTTGTATAGCTTTAAAATAAATAATTGGGATGCAGTTATGAATTTTGTTTGAGAAAATTATTGGTATGGATTTATCAATTGAGTTAGAAAACAATTCCAAGTATACTATATGATAAAATGAGACACATATCATCGTGAGAATAACCAATACCTGTTATACATAAGACTACACCTCCAAGCATCACCCATCCTTGTTTGTGATATTCATGAAAGTAATAATATATATAATATGGGTTGAATGCCTTCAATGCTCCAAAATAATATTTCACAATATTATACAGTCTGATCACGATGTTGGTCACGAACTAGGCAATCATTATGGTTGAGACATGAAGCTAATTTTACTTGTACTGAGATTTTGAAAAAGGAACAGTAGTAATAGGATAAAAAATGACGAGTACAACAATGCCTACATGAGTTAACATATGAAAACATAAATTATATCAAGAAGTGGGATGCCATAATTCACATTATACTCACAGATGATATCATGTGTATGATAGGGAGTTTCATCCCTCCTTCAAATAAACTAAACCATACTGGAAAACTTGATTACATCCCAATATACTCATGGAAGGCAAGCTAATAATGTCTACTTCACATTCTTATGTCATCTTACCTTGGCTCATGTTACTATTCCTTGACTAAATTCCTTGCATAGCTGACATCACTATAGGAATAAAAAAGGCATCATAACGTGGAACAAAATCAACATGTGTGATGGAGGATTGAGTTGAGGTGCCACGTTGATACCAGTTTGACATGAAAGGATTTGTTGAGAGACATTTATGGGCATACCTGATTGTAGGAGTTAGCACTCCAACCAATCACCATACAAGTGCCCATGAGAGATTTATTTAATCTTAGTAACAATTACTATCATGATTCATTAGCGGCTAATGTTTAAATACTAAATTTCAAAATGTAGTTAATGCCAAATAATGTATACATTTTCTATGGCATTAGGCAGTATCAACAATAGAACTAAGTTGTGGGTTCTGTATTGGGCAAATTCGTATTGTGAAATTTGGGTTTTGCATGAGTATTGTTGTTTCTAGAGAAAACGAGGTTATGAATAATGGTGGAGAGATGTTGTGAAATTACATAGAATGCAATGATAGGTGGCTATGGTAAACATGAGTGTAATGACCAAACACTGAAACTATTTAATGCAATGCCTAAGCTAGATGAAGTTACATGGAATTTTATAATTTCACGATATGCACAGAATGGGTAAATGCCATGAGGCCCTAAATTTTTTTGGTCAAATGAAGGAGCGTGTTTTTAAGCCAAATAACTTCACCTTTGGCACCATTTTCAAGGCCTGCGCTGGTATTACAACTCCCGAATAGGGGAAGAAGATCCATGCTGACATTATTAAGAGTGGGTTTGAGGTAGATTTTTCTATTGGAATCAACCTTGTTGGCAGGTATAGAAAATGCGGGAATGTAGATGATGGACACCAAATGTTAGACCTAACCACAGGATAAAACAAAATCAGCATCATTAGTTAAGTAGAAAAGATAAGAAGAAAGATGCATACTTTTATAGGTGTTTTTCCATATTCAATATTTGTGACATATAGCTTGGAATTCGATTGATTTCCTGTTGAAATGGCCCAATTCTGCAAACATGCCTCGACAACTGGATCCAGTCATAGCAAAGAACTGATGTTAGTGTTTCTATTTGTATAGCTTTAGCATAAATAATTGGGATGAAGTTATGAATTTTTTTTGAGAAAATCATTGGTATGGATTTATCAACTGAGTTAGAAAACAGTTCCAAGTATACTATATGATAAAATGAGGCACATATCATGATGAAAATAATCAATACCTGTTACACACAAGACTACACCTCCAAGCATCACCCATCCTTGTTTGTGATATTCATGAAAGTAATAGTATATATAATATAAGTTGAATTCCAAGTTAAAAATCCATCTAGTTTTCCATGTCTCATGCCTCAAGAAAGTGATTGGGAACAATTGCAGAATTCAAACCATATTTAACTTGGAAACACATGCCAACAAATCAAATCTCATCGTGGTCGCTAAACACTTTGAGTGAAATGTTTATTTCAATTTTAAAGAGTGAAATTTAACTTGGAAACACAAGCCAACAAATCTCTTTTAAAGAGTGAATCAAATATAGGAAAACAAAGACCATTTACATCAAATATTTATTTTCATTTAAAAACAATAAATCCTTAATTTTTATGTGCATATTTAAATAGTAAATTAAAATTAAATTTTGTCAAATGTTTATTTTCAATTTTAAAGAGTGAAATTTAACTTCAAATATTTATTTTCATTTAAAAACAATAAATCCTTAAGTAAGGATAGAATTTTTATGTGCATTTTCAAATAGTAAATTAATTTTAAATTTTGTCAAATGTTTATTTTCAATTTTAAAGAGTCAAATTTAACTTAGAAACACAAACCAACAAATCTCTTCTTGGTAGCTAAGCACTTTGAGTGAAATGTTTATTTGCAATTATAAAGAGTGAATCAACAAAGACCATTGAAGTCAAATATTTATTTTCATTTAAAAACAATAAATCCTTAAGTAAGCATAAATTTTTATGTGCATTTTTAAATAATAAATTAAACTTAAATTTTTTCAACCAAAATTTAATAATTGTAACGCCATACAACATTAGATAGTTGTACAACATTAGATAGTTGAGATTTGTGTTTATTATTTTAAAATCAAAATTATTTCTTGAATCACAGTTTAATAAGTAATTATTCTATTGTGAATTCAAAAACTTTTGTTACCTCCTACATAGGATCGAACAAGTAGTAACCTGGAACAAGTAGTAGTCTGAAAAAACTGAAAATTGAGTCTGCAGCACTAGCATCTGCACCATCAGCGTCATCAGCAACAAAAAAAAAATCATCCCTGAAAATTGGGTCTTTGAATATCTTACCAATCGATGTTTGTGAGATAACCAGATGTTGTTGTATGAGGACCATGTTCTGGAGCAATGTCAAGATGGTTGTAATTCCCGAGATTCTGGACTGCATCGTCTATATGAGGACCTGCCAAAGCAGGAACATCTAATCCATGTGGAGTCCTCTCATCTTTTAAACCATCTGAAAGCCATGACTTAATTTCCGACTTTTCTCGTTTGATTTACGCTTTGCAGTGGAGGGACCTATGCCGGCAGCAGCAGCAGCTGCTTTCAACTTATTGGCTTTCTTGAACTTTTGTGTATGTTCGCCAAGTATGGTCCCATAATATTCCTCTGATATGTGCTTCTCAAAGTCATCATCATCTTCATCATTGTTTTCTGCATCTTTCCGTGCAGATGAGTTATAACCAGCCTCTGGTTCAACATGGTACCGTTTTCTTTTTAAAGCCATCTCTGATGGTAAATCCGATGGCCTCTTAGCCTGACCACCATTTATTTGTGCAAGCACTGTGTCATAACTTGCTTCATTAAAGTCAAAAGAAACAAAGCAGAATGTTCAGAGATGTTAATCAAATTATCCCAACCCAACCACTGTTACATTGTTGTTAAACAAGCAAGTAAAGAAATTTCATACAATGATCTCTACCTAGTTGTGATGGACAAAAACAAGGGAAGCCCAAAAACACCCCAATAGATTTCTATAATTCAAAGTAACAAATCAACATCATCTTTATGGCACCTTTAATTCCATTACTCTCATCTCGAATACAACCATTGGAAATTCAATACCAGAAACAGGGACCTTTCATGAGGGAGAAGGTGGCGTTATTCTTCGGGATAGCTAGAAAACTAAACAATCAAGGCTAACTAATCAGCTCTCACAATTTCCCCGACTAGTGGGGCCAATCACTTCAAACAATTTATAAATGGATGATGAATATCTTGTGGCAAAAACAAAGGTAATTGACACAAAGGTGTATGAAAGGTTCGTGTAACAGACAAGAGTATATGGCCTTCCCACAGGCTACAAGAAGTTCTACCTTGTTAACAGCAGTAGCAATTTTAATGTGCGGGTTAAAAAGTAGAGCTTCCGATTCCAGAGAGTTTGGAGATTCAATACAAGGAACGCGACAACTTTCAACGGGTACAAGCCTCGAGGTAGCATTACTCTATGGGCTAGTCAGAAACACTAAAATTTCAGTATTGGCTAATCAACGGCCACAAAATTCGTAAAATGACAAAAATTGATGTGAACTAGTCTAGGCCGGGCCATGAAGCAAATTATTTTAAACAACGATAAACTAGGATTACAAATCTCAGGGGCCAATAATGGAGGTATTAACACCAAATACCACCAAAGGGTCATGCAACAATCAGTAATACACATACGATGGCCATTAACCCACGCGGCTACAATTTGGATCTTGTGCTCCGAGGGCGACCGTGATTGTCCACGCTAAGATACAGCTAGATTCTTGTTCCTACTACTAAAAACTAATGCAATCAGAACTACTGGTGCCTACTGGATCTTGTTATGCTCATACCTCCCAGTGCATATGCAATAAATAAATATAATTTAAACAAAGAAACAAAAAAGAACACGGCCGTCGTACAATTAAGTGCGGGAATTCATGTCCAATAACTAAATAACCTCTACTCAACGCAATTGTTCATAGAATACGCAGACAAGGTACTAACAACAAGAATGAATGTATTTGAAATGGAGAATGAATGTATTTGAAATGGAGACAGAAGAAACTGTTATCACCTCCAGGAGCAGTGATTAGACGTGTACCCTACTCTCTTGCAATTTTACATAAACACCAGATTAATTACAGCCAAAATTGAACCCCAATTACAGAAAAACCCCGAATTTAAATAATAATGAAATTTGCAAAAACCCTGAAAATTCACAAACAATGTGCCAGACGCCATGAACCACCAGGGAAAAAAAATTATAATTTCTACAGAAATTAGATAGGATTTGCATCACTCAATTAACAAAACCGAGAATATGCCCACACAACTGAATAACCTAACAGAGTAAACCCAATTTCAGCCCAGCAACAAAAGAACAGAACCCCAAAACTGGATCTCAAACAAGCTGTAAAAAAGTTGTACCTTTGACAGGGCGCCTGCATGATAATTTGTCACTGAAACCCTCGAAAATTCAGCGATGGAGGGTCTGTATTTAGTTTGGGAATCGAACTGGTGAACAGCCGGTAGTCAATATCTCGAGTGCCTTGAGGCTCCTTACCCTAGAATAAACCTACTAAACTTATAAGAACCGTGGAGAAATCTAGGTTTTGAGGATATGCGGGGGGCTATGCCGCTTGCTTGCTTCCTGTTTATTCTGAGATACCACTTACCCCGTGTGAAAACTGACTTTATCAAACGGGATCACCCAGATACAACAAGAAGATCATGCCCAAAGGTATGGTGATGGGCAGGCTCGATACTTCCAGCCTTGAATTTGACAACAAGAAGATCATGCCCAAAGGCATATCAAACGGGATCACCCAGATACAACAAGAAGATCATGCCCAAAGGTATGGTGATGGGCAGGCTCGATACTTCCAGCCTTGAATTTGACAACAAGAAGATCATGCCCAAAGGCATGGTGATGGGCCGGCTCAATACTTCCGGGCTTGAATTTGACAATGGCAGTAGTACGGCTTTCTCACACGATGCTCATGGATCCCCCTGGCATGATATCTACATCCTGGGAGTTTCTCATTTTGATTAATGAACAGAGCTCAGGAGGGTTTTTCTTAATGAACAGAGAGGGAACAGAGAGCGCAGAGGGTTTTGCTTAATGAACAGAGAGGCAGGAGGATTAGGAGTGCAGTGCATGCTTGCTAGATGCGATGGGCTGCCAGGGATAATGAATCTAACACTTCAAATTAAACCGTGGAATTAATCAAACCGTGAATATTAATTCCATCGTCTAACAACAAAATCAATGAAGGTACAGAGTGGCACTGGAGGGGAGTTGTTCCCAGAGGAACGCCTTACGGCGTAATTACTTAAACCAAAAAAAGGACAGATACCTCACTGAAATGTTCATGAAAAAGAATTTGTTTCGAAAAATCTGATAACACACCACCATTATTTTATATATATATATATATAACATGGCCTTAGCGAAGGCGCATGCATTGAATGCGTGCCCTGATTTATAAACAAAGTTTAACCTATTGCAGCTTAGGGGTTTTCCCAATCACATCAGCGAAGGTCTACTGCCCATTGTATCCGTTCTCCTTGGTCTGCCTTCTTCTGCATTTGGTAAAACATTGTTCCTTGGTCTGCCTTTCATTTCTTATGCAACGCAGACTTCTTGGCACTCCATTTTTCCAGAATGAAAAACCCGAGGGATACAATGGCGAAAACTGAGGAAACAGAGGTGGCAATGTCGAGGGAAGCATGCGTCCTAGAGATAGCCTCCACCATGAACAGGTTGCTGGTCTGCCACATTACAAATTCAACAGCAGGGCTCATTGCTGCATAAAAGTAGCCCATCACTTTAAATTAAACCATTTGCTTTGTAATTTCCAAGTATATAACTGAAAATCAGAAAAGAAAAATTGTATGGTTGCATACCTAAGGGTAGAACAAAATCCAGACGGAACAAGTTGAAAAAAAACAAAAAAAACCGTCACTGCCTACAGAAGAGCAAGAACTGGAAGTGAATGGATATTCCGAAATGAAATGAAGGGTGGTCTGTATTGTTTTTTAAAGAGAGATGGAACTCTGGGATCCCATTTCATCTCTGCCCCTTCAGACGACCAAGATTCTGTTGAATAGTTACTCGAGAGTCAGAATTGTGAGGACAAATGACTCTATCAACACCCAAAGGCCGCCTGGCCACAGTGCTTGGCCTGGTTCGCGGCGAAGAGACTTCGATGAGAAAGGAAATGAAACGTGCCTATTCAGATCCAATTACTCGCCATTTGAAATACCTAATTCTTTGGATAGAACGGGAATTCGACCTCCAAAGTCACATGAAGTGAGCACGTGTTTGGTGGAGGGCAAAATCCTGTGAAGATGTTCCCACCTTTTCTTTTTATAATTTTGTGGTTGATCAACACTCACAGTGCTCACGACTCGTAAGGAAATGTTTGTCATGCCGTGTGACGTCGATATGAAGTTTGCAACTCAATAATAAAGTGGTATCTCACTGTATTGAAGTAATACTACACTATATTACACTAAGGTACAGTTTAGTGTAATGATCACACAAATTAGTCAGGAAAATAATGGCATTTAGCGTAAGATTATGATTAAGTTTGGTACAAATTTTTTAAAATCTGGGTTATCTTTTTCAAATTTCAGCATTTTGGAAAAAAATCAGAAGGAATTCAATTTTTTAAAACCTTAGAGGAAAACCACTTCCAGTTTAAAGTTTATATTTTCAATATATTACAACATACTCATGTCATGATGTTGCTTTGGGGAAGTTATCATTAAACCTTTTTCAACATGTTAAAACATAGTCATGGCATGATGAGACTGGACCTTGGGTGGGGAGGATACCATTAGACCCTCTCAACCATTCCAGATTAGGTATCTAAGAAGTTTTCCATGGTGCTGAATCTATTTTCACTATCAAAAAAAATTATTCAAACACTAAACCAATTTGATTTTTTAAATTTGTTTACTAAATTCTAGCAAGAAATCTACCATCTCGCAAATTTGTAGTGTCTGTAAATAATAATTTATATTACTTTTGTCTTAAGTAGTAGTTTTCTTGTTCTATTTTTTTTATATTTTTCTATTAATTAGTTTTAAAATTTATTGGAATCATAAATTTTTACATTTAAACTTTGTAAATTTGAAAATTTTAACTTGAAATTTATTTAAATAATTAAATATATATATATATTATAATATATATTTATATATAGTTTAGCCACATTCAAATAAAAAACTCTAAAATTTAAAATAATTAAATAGTATCTAAATATATTAATATCTCACTTTGAAAATTTTCTATTAATACATTAGTATTTAAAAAATATGCTTGAATTTAATATATATATATATAATATAAAAATAAAAATTAGCCAAATTCAAATCAAAACTCTCCAACGAGAAATGCTTCCACGAGGGGCTGGTCATCTTCATTTAGTGACAGTGAACCATTCATTTAGTGAGTGAACCATATGTATATATATTCAAAAATCCCGTAAGTTTTTATGAATTCGAAAATCTAGACACTGCGTAGACGAATTTTATTTTGTTTTATTTTATTTTATTGTATTGTATTGTGATGTCATTATCATCCAACAATCTATACAAGCGGAAAGGGAAGCGGGATTCCTTTTTCATTGGAAAAGTTTAACGAAATCTCATGGGTACCCAGTGCTATGGGCGGTGGATATTACTATGGGTGGAGGATACTATGCGAAGTCACAAGAATTTGACTATCATGTAATTGGAAAGTTATTTTGGCATAAACATAGTATCATGATGATGGTTGTGGATATCCTTTGAAGTCTTATTGATTTGATTTCTACCTAATTATAGAGATTTATGAAAGAACAGGTGTGTGATGCGAAACAATTATTCAGGTAGGGGAGATCATATTTAGGGAGAGTACAAGCTCATCACTGTTTTGAGTGACAAATTCATTAGTAAAATTTGTTATTTAGGAGTGGAAAGTTTGTTGGGGTGTTCTCAATGATTATACTAAGGTGTTTAAATTCATTAAAAAAAAATAATTATGGATTGGCTTATTGGTTGTGTGTTTTGAATTTTTTGAAAACAAGTTTGTACCGCAAATACTCAATGAGGATTCATGGAAATTAGTTAATCAATGTAGGTGTTGAATTGATATGTGCTAGGGAAACATCATAAGTAGCTGGAAAGGTAATCACCATGGTATTGTAGAACAACATAAGGCTTTCTATATTGCTATGCTAGCTAGCTACTAGGAATCTGAAAAATTATGGAGACCTTGAGCCTAATGGGAAAAGGTGTTCTGTGTTGTTTTTGTAATTGTGAAAGAGAGATTCCTTCAATTATCTTTAATTTTGAGTGTTTTTGTAATTGTGAAAGAGAGTTTCCTTCAATTATCTTTCATTTTGAGTGTGGACAATTTTGTCCTTATGTATCATGGCTTAGTTAGCAGGTTGCCAACTATAAAATGCAGGGTGTAGTGGATCCTATAATTAGGTGGAAAAGGATCCTTCTTAGATTGGTTTCTAGTAGTAGGTAATTTTATATAAATACTTCCGTGTTTTAAATTTGCAAAGTGGTTTTTAATTGATGTTATGGAAAAGTTGCTAGTGGTTGCTATATAAATTTTTACCTATTGAATTACGAAATTGGTTGTTTATGTACATTGTGGTATGTTGAATTTTTAGGGAAAATATGAATAGATAAATTCTTGATGCTATAGCTTTTTGTCATTATTAATTTTTTTTGATAGGGTTGTTGTAAGTAACCACACATATTAATATACATACATATATTTGTTGGAAGGGAAGAGTTTTCTAAACCTTAATATCCTTAAGCATCTATACATGTGGATTAAATGGGAAAAGGCCAATAATAAGTGTCTTAATGAAAGATCATAGCCAAGCAAGTGATTTCTAGCCAAGAATGATTATGGATCAGCTCTCTTAAATGTTCTTATGAACCCAAATGCAAGAAGGAAATACATTGTATTTATAATGAAAACTAAGTCATTAAAGTCATAGAAAATATGTGAAGACCAAAAAATACTATTTTCACTATTGAATGGTAATTCTTGAAAAATTAATATGTATAGGTCAACAATAGGTTCTTAGCTAGTTTGAACACTGGAAAAGCTTTGGGACCTCCCTAGTAGCAAATGTAGAACTATTGCATACTAATCAAAATCAAATGGTCTTAAAACTCAGTTGTAGCTTGAAGGCCTTACAATATCACCCCCTCAAAGGAATTAAGGCTAGTACTTTGGCTTTGACGTGTAATTTGTAATGAACTTATGAGAAGCCTAAAATTATATCAAATAAACTAGGGTAACAATTTGCACTTAAAATTTGTTAACTAAATTCTAATGATAACCTAGTATTTATATTTAAGTTTATTAGTTATAGGTAAGGGTGTGACTTTACTAGGATTTGTATTTTCCTAGAATAGTATATTATTACATATTACTCATAATTATTTCCACATCTTGGTAAGACTTTATTTACAACCTAAATCGTGAAAATGTTTTCAAACATAAGAAATTTAATTATCTCAATAAGGCTTGGTCTTGAGCTTGTTTATAGAGGATATGTTTTCATAAGGTTTAGATCATTTCTTCAATGGAATCTCATCATAGAACTTTGATAAACATTCCTCATGGAAGGTTGAGAGAACCTCCATCCACACTTTGGTAGGCATGTGGTTTTTTGTTCACATGCTAGTTTTATTTGTGCTTGGAATATATGTGTGTGCACGCATAAGTTAAATGCAAGTGGTCTTGGTGTTGCCTTTGATTTTGAATATTTTTCTATTATCCAATGTCAAATAAGGAAAAATGAAAATGTTTAGTTTTAAAAAAATTTAAATTAATTTTATAAAATATTTTATTTTCTAAGATGTCTCCAAAGATTTTACTCACAAGCTATTAAATAGTTTTCTACTCTCCAGTGTTATACAAAGGATAAATAACATTGCATTCATAGTTGATTAGATTGTCATAGTTAATCATAATGTAATGTTAAGATTCATCTTTTAGGTTGAGTAAGATTATTTAAGGGTAAGTGGAAACTAATGGTGATCTCTCCTGACATGCCAGTGACAATGTAAACTTGGAAAAACACCAATATGCTATCTTGCAATGGTGATTAGAGATACCTACACAATGAATTTGTAGCGTGAAAAGATGAAATGTAGAAACAATTGTTTCCTTTCTAAATATATAATTTTTATTTATAGAAATTGTGTTTGACTATGTGAATTTTTTGTTTTCCTAAATTGGTATGTTATTTTTCATGCAAAATATAATACATATATTTTTTCAATGCAACCTTTGAGTATCTAAATGAAGAAATCTTGTGATAAAATTTGTGGAGTTGTAGAAAATAACTTGTTCTTGTGCACAAATATCTTCCCAAAAATTATTATCTTAATTATATATGAAAATTATTATATCCTTGAAATTACAAGGCCTTTAGATAGTGCAACATGTTAAGAATTGCCAAGAAGAGGCAAGATAAGCAAATTGACAGAAAATGCTTAATTCCTTTGCATTGTATTGTATTGTTCTCAAGATGTGAATTTATAATACCTCAATTGGCCTTCTATATATTTTAGATCTCACTAACAACTAATGAGTGGATCATGATAAGACCTCATCAAAATAAGTGTTACAGCTCATGGTCTCAGACTCTATGATGGTATAAAGACTCATAGTCTAAGATCCCCCCCAACCCCCACTCCCCCTACCCCACTCAATCACAATTCACCTCTACCAATAACTTTTGTTATATTCAATTTGAAATTGTTGAACTAAGATTCAATGAATATTTTCCTGAAAAAAAACACCAATATCTAAGTATATGGAAGTGAACAATATTTTGTCTAAATATTTTCATTGAATAATTGAAATGATTGTTGAGGAGACTAGTTGCTATGCTGCAATTCCCAATTAATAATTGAATGTTGATTGAAATATAGTTGATAATACTCATAGATTTGAAGCTTGATATATGAGGTTCCCCTGTGTTAGGTACAAGGTGAGAAGTTTGCAATAGTTCATTACAGAAATGATCCAAGCGAGGGCTTTGGATTCTTTAGGTGGTGGTTTTTATGGTTGACCATTAACCATATTCCATGGAATTTAGTGGTTTATGGTTTACCATTAACTAGTCAAATTTAAATAATGCAGTGGTTTTTGAACAACCATTGAAAGAGTCTTAAATTATCAAACACTCCTTATATTTTTAGGTTTTATGTCTTAATGTCCTCTAGTGCATCATATAATTTATTTTCCGAATGGTTAAGGCCCCAAAGAGTTATGACAGAAATAGACAATGGACGTATTTTAAGATTTTGACATATGTCAAGAGGAAAATGTATTAAAAATAGTAAAAATTGTTAAATTATATATATAATTTACAATGTCAACTCTATATGTGTATATAGTTTCATGGATAATAGATTTGTCTATGTTATACAAAAATAACGTCGAAGATAGAGATATATATGTTTTTTCTCAAAATTTGATATTTTTATGTATTTTCAACCCAAACCACCATGTTTATGATCCCTAACATATATATGAAGCAACCAAGTCATCATGCATGTAATATTACCACCATGAAAATTTAAATTAGAAAAAAGTGTGTATGTGTTTGTAGGACTAAAAATGTTTGAATGTTTAATAGCACCAACAGCACATGCAAATTCATAATAGAAAAATTCATGTACATTTCTACTACTAAGGGAGGTGGATGTGTGTGTGTGTGTGTGTGTGTGTGTGTGTGTGTGAGAGAGAGAGAGAGAGAGAGAGAGAGAGAGAGAGATTAAAGTATTAAACTGCGGTCAAATTCCACTTTGGATAACTCATTTGATATAGATAATGATTGCATTGAATTCCTCTTTTTGCACGGACCAAAATCAACCTAAATATCACTCAAATCAAATAAGGGAAAGTGTATTTATGAAGAAAACCCCACATGTGTATATTTGATAAGGTCGGCCCTAATGAAAATTGGACACCCTTGTGTTGTAGTGGCTACAACCACCCTCCAACATTTTGGCCTGCACCAATTTCAAAGCCTCCCATGGAGAGTTTCACTTGATGACTGCACACACTCAGGTTCACTTTGTGAGCTCGTGTGAGGCTTTACATTCGCCTTGCTTGTTTATTGCATCCAAGTCTCTATATGTTGATGTCCAGGTCATGCTTTCAACCGTGTTCTAGTTATGCTCAAAGTATTTTCTTTGTATGTGTTTGTTGTGTTCGGCATAAAGCATTTGTTGCACTCACACACAGAGTCACATTTGTTGGGTGTGGACCATGATTATCATCCTAATTTGGAGGTCCTTATTTTAGTCAGATGTGTACCCTAGGAAGATAGTACACCCCTCCATGCAGGGGCTGTGGGGGGGACTTGTCCCCCCCGCGGGGGTTCTGGGGGGGGAATCCCCCTTGGCTGGGGGGTTTGGGGGCCAGTCGTCCCCCGACAGGGGTTTCGAGGGTAGCACCCCCGATGCTAAAAACAGATGTAAAATTTCCTTGTAAAAGAATAATAATTTCTAGTCAATCTAGGCCATTCATTAAGCGAATGATCTGATGGCAGAATTTATGTTTAGTTTTGTGTTTTTTACCCTAGAAGGCAACCCCTCTCTTTGTGTGAGGTTATTGTATTAAGGCTAGAGATATATGTGTATTCTCAAAGTGAGAAATAGAGAGGTGAGACTGTGAGAGAAAAAAGAGGATATTACAGCGGACCTGCTGTAGGTTGTGTCTCTTCATTTTGATAGATAATAGAAAGGAAGGACTGGCTGCTACTGGTGGATGTAGCCCAAACTGGGTTAACCACGTATATCTATGTTTCTTTGGTTTTATGTGTTTGTGTTTTTCTGCATATTATATGTCTTGCATTTCTCTGCCATATATAATATTTTTCTATCAACATTAACTTTCATGCAAGCGTTGTCTCGATCATGAACAATCAATCACAATTGTCGCACTTGTCGCTTGCACTGTCGGTCAGTCATGTTAAACACACGTGTCTGGATGGTTTGGTCGTTCGTCATCAATTCATGCGAGTGTGTGTTCATGTGATCACCTATGCATCTTTCGAATGTTCACACACTTAGTCATTTTTGTTGAAGTTCTGACGACCAGAATCCTCACTAATAGCCAGACCATCACCCTACTTTCAAATTGATTGACTGTCAACCAGAATAGCACAAAAGCACCAAGCTAGTTCTTTGAAGTTGCAGTGCCCCACAAGTAACTCAAGCAGCACTCATGTTAGTTACCTGGATAGTCAATCGATTGTTCATCTCAGAAATTGCATAGTGTTCATGAGCGGGCCTCCCTCTTCCATCACTCAGCTCAGCTTAGAAATTGCGCAGACATGATCAACAGGCCAACCTTTCGGCCTTAATGCAATTTTCCCAGCCAATAAATTTGAGCAGCAGACTACTTGTTCCCTCCAGGAATTGCACATTTTCTATTGATAATGACCCCAGCAGCCAACTGGCAGTTCCCTCTAGGAATTGTGAATTTCTAACTGTGAGTGATCCAAGTAGCCAACTAGAAACTCCCTCTCATAATTGTGCAATTCTGGCTTCAAGTGACCCCAGCAACCAACTAGCAGTTCCCTCTCGAAATTGTGTAGTTCTAGCTGCCAGTGTCCTGGGAAGTTCCCCAGAAAAACTACGCAATTACTATGTCCTGACCCTTCATACAGCCCGACCCATTCCTCTCGAAAATTGCACAAATCTAATTGTTGAGCCCCTGATGAATGTTCATTCTAGAAAATGCGGAAAGCATGCCTACCTTGCCCTCCTACATCCCGGACTATCCCTCCCAAAAATGTTCGCAATTTTGCCTCCCAGCCAAGCCAGAACTTGCAGACAATCATTGCTGACTCATATTGTCTGTCTCCATCTCTCAATCGCTCTTGCGCAGTTTTCATTAGCAGTGAGCCATCATCCCGCATCACAACCTTGTTGCCTCTCCCGGTCACCTACTTTTGAATGATCATGTGTCATGGTAGAGTAGGAGGTTTTGGATTTGATGTCGTTTCATCATAAGTGACTCCAAGTATAGGTACACTAACAAGCATGTCAAGAGGATGAACGAGATGAACGAAAGGAGCACATCTAGATGGATAGGTTCACCAACTGACGAATGAACAAAGCATGTGAAACAGATGAATGCAACAAACATGCACCTTAGCGAACAAGTGAGTTTGTCAATCCTTCCAGCATGAAATCAAGGAACAACATGCTAAAGCTTCATCAAGCGAACCAAGGACCATCGAAGATTCCATGCACTTGTTGATGCAGAAGTGAAGCTTTGATACACCATGAAGACATCCATCACTTAGCAACATTGTAGCTCGACATGCACTCCAGCAACAACACAAATGTACCAGCATTGTGATTTCAAGTCATGTTGAGTCAAGTCATGAGTCATGTTGGCCACATATTCACTATGGGCTTATTTTCAATCAATGTGTGTAACATGGAAGTCTAAGAGACCCACTTGTTGAACATAGAGTCATGTAAGTTGAAAAGTCATGGAAGTCAAATGGTCATGAGGGTAGTCAAACAGCCATAAGTGTCAGTTCACCCTTAGCTATAAATACCCCCCTGATTTGTACATGAAAGGAATTTTCACCTCAACACCTCCCACATAACGAAGAGAGTCTGTAGTATTTTCTTTGAGGAGTAAGTAGTGGCTCCAATGCCCCAATGACGGGGTTAGTGATGTATGGTGTAACGATGTGTCTTGGAACTTTTGCTTAATTTAGAAGCTTGTTAACAGGCCAACACATTTTCACATATGTATTGTAGTTGTTGTAAGACTGATCTTTAACACTTGTAATGCATGTTCCTTTAACCTGTATTCCACATCTGAACTGATTCATTTGTTTTAATGCATAATCTATTAATCAAAATGTGTTGTATATGTTTTTAATGTTGTCCCATCCATGTCAACTGCTCTACCGGACATCAGACAAACCTTTCACATGAACCTTGTCATAAAAACTGTTACACTCTTTCAGACTTTTCCATGAGTGTTGTACGTGTTATCTTACCTTGTATGTTGTGACTGCCGCATCCGAGTGGACTGCTTCGACAAAAGATTTGTATGTCCTTTGTGCTGTGTGTTGCTAGCTGAGTTGGGACTGAACCCTTTCAACCTGGAAATCACCTTCACCTTCTTCCCCTCATAGTGAAAGAACCATTGACACAAGTACACTTAAATTCACTAGGCATACGGACCTCACTTCTCGAAGACAAAGCGAACCACTTTCCTATGCTGATAAGAAAGAGCTAAGGAAAATCCTTAAAATAATGGCAACTGAGCCATCATACCAAATGGGAATCTCACACCAAATGGTGTGAAGTCTAGTTGGGACTTCATACTGGGGTGATCCCCTGAATGTTGACGAGTCCAACACCATCAACATTTATGGTGCTAGAAGGAGGGAAATGAGTTGTACATGGCTGAAATTCCCCTCACACTCACTCATCAACCATCTGGTCAAGGTAGTAACTCACACTCCCTCTCTCATGACTCAACAGTTGGATTCTCCTCACCTCTCAAAATTGAACACGAGATTTCATATCAACACCTTCACTCTGTTCGTCCCATCACTCGCCAGTTCGTGAAAGCAGTCGAACTAATCCCATGTGTATAGTACCTTCCATGCACGTCTAAGAAGCCAAAAGCCACTCCCATAGTGGTTGTTGTATCATCGGTGGAAGAAGCTATCCTTGATACTCTTGAAGGTTTGGAAGAAGCTATTGAAGACGGAGAGGAACCTCCAATCTTCTTTGAAGATGAACAAGGCACTCTTGTGGTCTTGGGATCAAAATCCGGTATAGGAGGTAGAGGGGAAGGCAGCGAAGGAAGTGGAGGCAGAGGCGAACCGACAAACTGAGATCTAGAACCATAAAATTCCAAGGGAGAGGAAGAAGATGAAGAGGATGAAAAGGACGAAGAGATGGCTGACACAAATCTTGAATGGATGACTCATGGACCATTGGCTCTCCCGATTGTTCTACATAAGATGTTGAAGCAAGCAAAGAGGATGAAAATCAAGTTCAACCCTAACAGCGTGGTGAAGGCAAAAGACCATTTACATAATTTCTACCTGCAGCTGCAAACCCTTGAGGTACGTTACGACGATGTAGCATGTAAATTGTTTCCATGTACCTTGGATGGTCATGTAGCTGCTTGGTATCATAGCCTTACACCCAACTCCATACAGAACTGGGGTTACTTCAAACGTATGTTCCTTGAAAATTTTGTTGATGATAAGATCCCAACCATGCTACTCAAAGAATTGGGAAGCATTAGGATGGAGGGAAAATAAAAAGTGAAAGATTTCAATAAGAGGTTTATGCGTATTTTGAACAAGTTTGCAGCAGACACCAAACCTCATGACTCCATCACTGTCGACTATTACACGTCTACACTTCCAACCGCCATTGCGCAGTTCACCAAGCAAGCTACAAATCTAAGACTTTTAGAAAGCTATGAAGAGGCTATTGTTGTTGATAAGACTTGCATGCCATTGGAGTCATCAAGGATGATGAATCAACAAAAGACTCCAAGGATGCGAGCAAAAAGCCGTAAGCAATAGTCAGCAAGGTAGAGACAAGGAAGAAAGTAACATTGAGACCCTCACTCGCCTTATCAAGAACCTAAGCACCGAAATGTCCAAACTTAAGCAACAGAAGACGAACACATTCGCAAACAGTCATCCACCCAAACAAAGACAGGCAACCAGTTCATTAACCAGCCTATCAAGAAATAGCCGGTTCGGTTACCTCTGTCTATACTCATACACTCGATGTGGATTGTGACATACAGGAGAAGCCAGAAGACACTTATGATAACAAAGAGGTTGCATTTGAGGAAGCACCAAGTTCTTGACATGTGGTGAACACAAACCAGTGCTTGCAAGTAGTCTCGAAGACAAACACTGAGAAGTAGCCCCAAAATAAAAGTGATTGTTACCATCTTAGGAGGAAAGGAGCTCCCGCTACACTTGGGGAGATGCAAGAGAAGGTGAGATAGCTGATAAAGAAGTCCAACCCACTTGTTGCCTCAAATCAACAAACACAAAGCAAGTCTAGGAAGACAACATCGGGTAAGAGCATGTCCATAGGCATCAAATTGCAGAACAGTCCATCAAACAACACGAACATCCATTCCACCCTGAACAGCTCAGTGACTCTACGACCTCTGGATTACAAAACAGTCAATGACATGAAGAAAACTGGAGCGAACATCATTTTTTTCAAGCTAGCCAAAGGCCAAAGTTAGTGAGATATACGTCTGCGCACATTGGGACAAACAACAACCGACAGTGTGACCTCCACCAGTAAGGGAGCAAGCACACCTCCGAGATCACTATCCACTGTGCTTAATACATTTCGGATGGAAGAATCAAAATTAGTTTTCCCCCCATTCCTGCTTTCATTCAAATTTTTCAACTACAATGTCCACAACTGCTTGGTTGAGTATGGTGCGACAGCTAATGCCATGTCGCTCTCCATTGCTAAGAAGATCAATGCATGATGGCGCAAAACATCCGCAAGAATCATCCAAATTTATAGAATGTCAGTACCATCCATTGGTGAAGTATGAGACGTGATCATCTAAATATCCCATGATAGTCGAGTCCACCAGTGCATCAACATAGTTGTTGTAGACATAACAGAAGCATATGGTCTGCTGCTCAACAAACACTAGTTCAACAAGCTAGATGGATAATTCGCCATGGATTGGTCTCACATGTGGCTTTCGTACAAGGGTAGGTGCAACCAAATCAGGGTGTTATCAGAGAGGTATATGAAACACAATGTAACTCATGTTTTCCAACTACTTCCTGGAAAATACATTGGAGTGTTATCTTACACAACAAACCCCAACCTCATCAAAGAAGAAGTTGGGACTCCTTCCTCACCCAACTAATGATAATGAAACTTGTACAGTTTTTTTTCCTGATAGTAGCAATAGTAGTAACAACAGCAGTAGCAATAGTACTAGCATACCGGATGGTCCATATACAGACAAGCTACGAGCTATGAGTCTTGGAAAAATAGGAAACACATAATGGCTCAAGGAATGAGTGTATCTTAGCCATCCAAAATAATGCATCATGCATGATTTCAAGTTTTTTGAATTTCGAAGTCACAAACTATGATGTTGAAGCACTCGTGCTGAACACACGAAGGACCAACACCATGAACACACAAAAAAAACCTGGTAACCCACCATGATCCCAAGATGGCCAATCTTGGTACAAGTTACACACTACAGCAGCAACCAACTGTTGACCACTTGATCGAACAGTAGCAAGATGGGTCTGCACGAGTGGATGATGATCTGAGTACCCATTGCTCCTGAGCAATCCAACATGAGATTCCAGGTAAAAGGAGGAGACAATCCATTGCAGCTAAGAATAGGTATCACATGCATGTTTTTTGTTCTCCTTTTGCTGAAACGATTGACTAACATTTTAAGTGTTTCAATTACTTGAAAAGTTCATGATCATACATGGTTTTCTAATTTAAATCCTGCACGTAAGAAATCTCAGAATATCCGCTTATGCATTGAATTCAGAAACGTAAACCTTCCTCGGAATAAAAACAACTACCCCATGCCATCATCCGAGCCCATGTTGCACACAATACCTGAAAAAATGTTGTTGTCTTCACTTGTAGGTCTTTTGGAATTCCATTGGGTTCTGGTAGCGGAGCCCGATGGACTGGAACTGGTCCACAAGAAACTTGGCTCACACATGTATCATTTGCAATCACTTGATGAGAGGATTGACAATCTTCCTGTCAATGGCTAAGTCATCAAACACTAGTTTCAGTAGGTCGGGTCGCGCCCATGCCATATACATAGTCTACTTGCTAATTGTTGTTTTCATTTGGTTTGTTTTGCTTATCATCTTTTCTTTCATTGTGTTTTATTCTGCTTACTATTTTTCTTCACGTTCATTTTGTTTGTTTGATATAATACTATTTTTATTTCCAAAAATAAGTGTTGCCAACTACTACATTCTAGATTTTGAATAGAGTATGTGGCTAAATTTTGAAGAAACTTGTGACACTACAGCACTTGGCCCGACTTGTGTCCATTTTCTATGTGCTTGGTTACAACCTTCGACTGATGAGTCCTAACAAAAAATATGAACCGTCTGTAAGGGAAGCTTTGGTGCAACCATGAACCTATGTCCACATTGGGAAGCCCCATGCCTATACTAATCTTTCTGCTATGTGTGTTTAAATTAATCCAACTAGTAGAAATGGAGAAGGGGAAAAATATAAACGAGAAAACCTATGTCAAAGGTCTTACATGCTTCTCTAAAGGAACAACCTCTTCTTCTCTTAATAATTTAGGATCCCTATTCTACCCCAAAAATAAATAAGTGCTTATGCATAGTTCTCTTAAAATAATACAAAGGTGAAAGAAGAGAAAGGATTCTTGTGCAGAGAGGTGATGCATGCAACTCTACAAAGGTAGCGACCAGGCTCGCTGGCAATGGAGCAATGTGTGTGCTCCTACGTGACTCTACTAGGGTACTATACAATCCTATTGGTAGTGGAGAAACACTAGAGATGAAAACTTATACACTAAAAATCTTCAGCTCGCAAGCTAAACTACCCTTCCCAGATTTGAAACACTGAGATCTAAGATGAACTTTTTGTGTTTGACTGAGTTGGAAAAGGGTGAACCATGTATGTCCATGGGGTAAGTGGGGAAACTAAAATAGCCTACTCATCAATTCAATACTCCCTAAAGGACTAACGCCTTATTCTAGCAATGAAGTGAAACAGAGAAGCTGGAGCTCTACTAATGTGTCACCAAGTGTTGTAGCGGCTACAACCACCCTCCAACATTTTGGCCTGCACCAATTTCGAAGCCTACCTTGGAGAGTTTCACTTGATGACTGCACACAATTGGGTTAAATCTATGACCTCATGTGAGCCTTTACATTCACCTTGGTTGTTTATTCCATCCAAGTCTCTGCATGCTGATGTCCAAGTCATGCTTGTGACCATGTTCTGGTTATGCTCAAAGTCTTTGCTTCGTATGTGTTTGTTTTGTTTGCCATGAAAGTATCTGTCGCATTGACACATGGAATCACATTCATTGTCGTGCAAGCATTGTCTCCATCATGAACGATCAATCATGAGTGTTGTGCTTGTCGCTTGCACCGTGGGTCGGTCCTATTGAACATGTGTGTCTAGATGGTTTGGTCATTCGTCATGTGAGTGTGTGTTCATGTGATCACCTAAGCATCTTTTAATTGTCCACACACTTAGTCATTTTTTATGAAGTTCTGATGACCAGACTCCTCACTGATTTCCAGGCCATTACCCTCCTTTTGACTTGATTGACTATCAACCAAAATAGCACAGAAGAACCAAGCTAGTTCTTCCAAGTTGCACCACCTGCAAGCAACTTAAGCAGCACTCATGCTCGCTACTCGGATAGTCAACCAACTTCATGAGCATGCCTCCCTCTGCGCATCAATAAGTTCATCTCAGAAATTGCATAGAGATGATTAGCAAGTCGCCCTTCCAGCCTTAGTGCAGTTTTCCCATCCAGTAGCAAACTGCCTGTTCCCTCCAGGAATTGCGCAGTTTCTGCTACGAGTGACCCCAGTAGCCAACTGGCAGTTCCCTCTAGGAATTGAACAGATCTGGATGCCACTTATCCCAGCAGCCAACTAGCATTTCCCTCCAGGAATTGCACAGTTTTGGCTACCAGTGATCCCAGTAGCCAACTAGAAGTTCCCTGTGGGAATTGCGCAGTTATGGCTACCAATGACCCTAGCAGCCAACTCGAAGTTCCCTCTAGAAATTACACAGTTCTGGATGCTAGTCTCCCGGGCAATTCCCCAAAACAACTGTGCAATCCTTGCCTACTGACCCTTCATGCAGCCTGACCCATTCCTCTAGAAATTTGTGAAAATCTTGTTGTCCAACCTCTGATCACTATTCATTCTGTAAAATGCATAGAGCATGCTTGCCTTGCTCTCCTGCAGCGCGGACTGACCCTCAAAAAATTCGTGCAATTTTTCCTCCCAACCAAGCCACAACTTGCAAAGCGTCAATGTCGACTCAGATTGTTTGTCTCCATCTCTCAGCGACACTTGCATAGTTTTCATAACTAGTTTTTCGAAGCCATCATCCCACATCACAACCCTGCTACCTCTCCCGGACACTTGCTTTTGAATGATCATGTTTAATGGTAGACTAGGAGGTTTTGGATTTGATGTTGTCTCATCATGAGCGATTATAGGTACACGTACACCAACAAACATGTCAAGACGACGAACAGGATGAACGAAGGGAGCACATGTAGATGGACAAGTTCACCAACCGATGAATGAACGAAGCATGCGAAACACACGAACACAACAAACATGCACCTTCGCGAATAAGTGCACCCATCAAGCCTTCTAGCATGAAAGCAAGGAACAACATGCTAAAGATTCATCAAATGAACCAAGGGCCATCGAAGACTCCGCGCACTTCGCCATGTGAAGGTGATGCTACGATACACCATGAAGACATCCATCACTCAGCAGCACTGTAGCTCGACATGCACTCTAGCAGTAGCACAAATGTACCAGCATTGTCATGTCAAGTCATGTTGAGTCAAGTAATGAGTCATGCTGCCCACATCTCCAATATGGGATTGTTGTCAATCAATGTGTGTAACATGGAAGTCCAAGAGACCCACTTGTTGAACATAGAGTTATGTAAGTAAAAAATTCATGGAAGTCGAATGATCATGAGGGTAGGGGTCAGTGTAACCCTTGGTTATAAATACCCCACTAATCTGTACATGAAAGGACTTTTCACCTCAACTCCTCCCATATAGCCAAGAGAGTCTATAATCTTTTCTTTGAGGAGTAACTAGTGGCTCCAACGCCCTGCTGACAGGGTTAGTGATGTATGGTATAATGATGTGCCTTAGAACTTTCGCTTAATTCAAAATCGTGTTAATAGGCCAATACGTTTTCACACATGTATTGTATTTGTTGTAAGACTAATCTTTAACACTTGTATTGCATGTTTCTTTAGCCTGTGTTCTACATATGAACTGATTCATTTGTTTTGATGCACAATATATTCATGGGAATGTGTTGTATATGTTGTTAATGTTGTCTCGTCCGTGTCGACTGCTCTACCGGACATCAGACAAACCTTTCACATGAACCTTGTTGTAACAACCGTTGCACTCATTTAGACTGTTCTGTGAGTGTTTGTGTTATCTTACGTTGTATGTTGTGACTGCCGCATCTAAGTAGACTGCTAGGAGCCCACTGGTGTGTGTAATCTAGTAAGCGTGAAGGTTGAATCACATACTTATCACCCATATCAGACATCCCCAGGGTGCGGAAACCTAGTCTTGACACCCTCCCATACTACTTCGGGTTACACCTCAGTCCGCACTCTACGAACTATTGCTGAAAGCGACAGTAGTATCGGGATTTTCTTGGCTAAACTCACTGTTGAACCTGGGTCAAGCCCCATGTATACAATAAATGGTTCAGTTGCCGGGACCGGGATCTGCTTAAGGGATCTCTGATGTCGTGCAACTGGAACCCAACAAAGAAGGAAATTGTAGAGTGGTTGGACTAGAAGATTCACGAGTTCGCGACACAGGAAAACAAAACTCCACAAGTGTCTGAGAAAAGGTGGTTGGATCGCTATGTGTATACAGAAATCCACAAGATTTTCTTTGCATCCTTTCCCTCTGAACTGTATGAGTGGAATGTGAGATTAACCGATAGCCAGGGAAGGTGTAAGCTTGATGAACCAATAGTGTCGACTCCAAAATTAGTGCGCAGGCTGGAGGCATCAGAACGCCAAATCATGTGAGCTATGGACCATTGGCTCGGCTGAAAAATAGGGGGATTTATCACTGAGTTTGTAGTGGACACAACCGTGAACTATAGCAAGCCAGAACGGTGTTTTCTCAAGGGACCGTGAGGTAAGTATATTAAATACTTGAATACTTGGACTAAGATGTTGTTATCTGAAAAAGGGGTTACGCGAATACATTAATGTTTGGGATGACGCGGAGCGGAAAGATCTACAAAGGTAGCAAGGAATTAGGAAATAGTCCCTTAATTTCACCTTCACAAGAGAGCAAGGAAGAGCTTGCTCAGGTCTCTTCGAGAAGTGCAATAATTTTAATAAGGCAGTGCATTCTGCAGTTACCACCTCCACCCACGCCACCGCCCGCTTCACCTCCCTTACCTCCATCTCCACCGACTCCACCTCCACCACCCCCACAGTTCAGCATGGCAAGTATAATCAAACTACCTGTTTACAGAGGAGTAGGGAATGAAGATCCAAACCAGTTCTGGTTCGTGGTAAGAGTAGTATAAGAAGTGCAAGGGGTTTCGAACGAAAACATTAAGAAGGCTACATTAGTGAGCATGCTATAGGATCGCGCATTAACATGGTATATCAAGCACTCTAATGACCACCCAAATGCAGGGATAGCAAAGATCCAGAATGTGTTGAACAGAGAATTTAGCCGACTGAAATTAGAGACACAGTCAATCATCAGGTTTAAAGAGATTATGATGCTTCCACGCGAGACCCCTTGGGATCTGGATCAGCAGCTGAAGAGTATGACTCGTAAGGCTAATATGACACTAACAGATGTGTAGCACCATGCATGGTTTGTGGCATCTCTGATACCGTAGCTGAGGATGGTGTTGTCACAACAAAAGCTTTCAACCTAGGCCGAAGCATTAGAAATGGCGATGAGGTTACATGAGACCCCGATACAAGATCCTGGGTTGGGAGTTCAACAAATCCATGCACAGCTATAGAATCTCTACCTCGAAATGCAAAGCTTGTAGCAGGATAGGGTACTGCGGCTAGAGGCACACGAGGAATTATGGTGCGTAAAATGCAAAGGTCAGGGCCATGACAAGGACCACTGTCTAGTATTCGTGAGCTACTTGGTAGGAGGGGGGCAAATGCCATTGAGACCGGAGGCACAAGAAGGGCCAAGTTCGACACTGATGTTATGGTGTGCAATCTATCAGATAGGAGGAAAACACATGATGGATAATTTTGATTTATTGCAAAAGTATACACAGACTCCCTAGTAGTTGTTTTGTAATTTCTACAGGTTAGTAGGCCACAACGAGTGCACTTGTCGTAGTTATGAGTTAATGATGGATCAAACCCTAGCCTATCATATTGTAGACATAAACACGAGCCCTCGACCCAACTGCGAGGATGGCATGCACTAGCTTTCAAGGGTGAGCTCGAGGACGAGGAGGAATGGGACCAGGAAGGGGCTGCGAACAGTGAATGTATTACAATTGCAGAGGGCTAGGGCACTATGTCTAAGATTTTACTAAGACAACAAGGATATCGTGTTCGTATTGTGCTTAGTTTGATCATGAAATGAAATATTGTCCTACGTTGATCACACAGATGCATGAAAAATGGGTACTCGAGCCACCTCCGACTCAGAATATCAAAAAGATGAGGTCTGAACTACATGGAGAAGACCCAAATGTGAACATGACACTCAGAAGTGGCATGACCATAGGGGAAGATAAGGGGAAGTAGCCTAAGGGAGATACATGGGTTCGCAAGGCTCCTACAAAGGAACCTGATTTTGACTTAGAACACACAAAGAAGATGTTTATGGAAGCTAAGAATAGCTTCACGGAGGCCTCCACTTCAAGTAGTAAGGATCAACAAGAGCTAGGGATGGATCCTACTATGCTTACTACCTTTCTGGAGACATGCATGAAACTCCTACACAACAACAAGTCAGTTAAGGGACTACAGGAGCTGATCACTTGGTGTGCGGGGTTAGGAGAATCGTACGTAGTCCGAAAATTTGGAAAGCATGCCTTGCATACTAGAAGGGAGATGAGATTGACTGTGCAGATTGGTGAGTATGAAATGGATCAGGTAATCTTAGACCTGGGGTCGGATGCGAATGTGTTGCTGAAGCAAACATTTGAACGCATGGGTAGGCTTGCATTGTAGTGGTCCCCTATTCAATTACAAATGGTGAACCAAAAGAAGATTTTTCCCATGGGGAGGTTGCAAGGGGTAACAGTTGATATTGAAGGCATGAGCACACAGATGGATTTTGAATTGATAGATATTGTTGATGATAGAAAACCCTGTCTCATGTTGTTAGGAATCGACTGGGCCACTAATATGAACGGAGTCATCAATCTGAAGAAGCTCAAAATGGTCTTCGAGAAAAAGTCGCTACGCATAGTAGTCCCACTGGACCCAGTCGAAGGAGCGCACTACACAGAACTAGTAAGCGATGATGAAAGCGACGATGAGCTGGATTTTATTTACAAGATAACTGTTTGGTCAATTTAGTGTTGTCTAAATTGCTATCATAAATTGTCAACCCGGGGCTTGTAAGCTGATGAAGTGAAGTGTACAATATATACTTAAGTAGCCCTTCCTAGTTCTTTTTGTCGTTTTTAGTTGATGTCTAAATTATCTTCCTAATATGATGTGATGAAGTTATAAACAAGTGAGTGAATGTGTGTGTATGTGATGATTTCTAAATGCTTCTTGAATTTTAAAAAGAAAACTTGAACAATGACTTGAAATGGAATTAAAGCATCAAATGAAAGCAAAGAATTAAACAAAAGACTAATGGCACTAGTCCAATACCTTTACTGCTGATAGAAATGAAAATGATATTTACATTAACTCTACTGGAAGCAAAAACAGTACTCTAGCAATCCAAAAATTAAGTGACAAATCACACTACTTAATTCTCCCTTAACATTCTACCTTTAGCTGAATTGATCATGTGAAAAAGAAGAGTTAGGAATGAATTAGCAATATGAGTCTAAAACTAAATAAATCAAGCTGCAGTTAGATAATGTTTTGGTCCCATAAAAGTTAGTGAGTTATGATAAACAGAACCATTAAGAGATTAGCAACTTGAAAAAACTTGATAAAGTAAACCAAATAAAGAAACTAACTAAGCAAGGAACTAAAGAAAATCAAAGGAAAAAGTCAGCAGTTGAGATAAGACAACTTCAAATGCCACTACTGTTGCAAAGAAGTAAAAGCACACTATCCCGGGCTCCTAATCAAAGCTGTAAAAACACACTGATCAGTCATGAAAAGTACAGAAATGTAAGGCAGCATAATTCAAAACTGTACATTAATATACATGATCAAATAAAGAAAAATAAATGTAGGAAAATAAATTCAAAGGATACTGTACAATGGTTGTAGCAGACAGGGGCCCTCCATCCACTTCAACCAAGTAAAAGATCAGCTACACGGATAGAAACAGAACTGTCTTCTTTGAATTAGATCAACTCATAATAAACACAGTGGAAAGCGTAAAACGCTTTATAAAAAGGTCTTCAAAACAGAGTTTATAGCAGAAAAATACTAACTAAAACCAGGCTAACTATTCAGCGTGTGGAAACACTTTATTTATAGCAAGAACATCAACTGTCCTGTGCGTAAACTAAGCTAACTAACAGCTAGGAAAAAGACACGTTCAGCAGCACCGAGCACGGATCTAGGGAACGGTCATCATGGTTTAATAAATCTGGTGTTGGATTCTTGTCCCCTGCAATCTTCGTGGCTAAAGGAGAAGCCAACTGTGCCTTACGTGCTCCAACCGAACACGCAGAGCCGTGCCACCATTTGCAACCTTGCCGTTTGACCAGAGCTTCCTCTGTGTTGACCAGGGGTGTAGATGGCCTGTTTGGCTGAGCTGATAGCACACGTACCATGTAAACAGTCATACAAACTTGCCCACGTGGCTCTTTTCTCTGGAAGACACCTGGATCATATCAAACAAGAAAATGGCTGTGGAATCTGGGATCGGCTGGGGAATCAGAGATTGGCTGCGGAAACCTATAACAGCTACGGAATTGCAGCACTTTGAACCAAAAATCTAAACCAACAGTCAACCATTAGCACAATTAGTAAATCATGTTAAAAAGTCCTATAATGCAATGAATTGAACAAGTTGATGAAGGAAATGATGACAAAAGAAGGAAATAAGTAGGAAAAGGCTATTGGGAGGATGGGTAAATGAGTGCAGGTTTGAGGCCCAACACACCCCCACTATGAAGGTGTTGCATGTCCTCATGCAACCAAAACTTGTCATGATTTCTCAGTTTATATGCTCAGATGCCTCTGCCAAGACATCCAACCTTCTCCTTTTTCTTCTCACTGCCAAATTTACTTTTGGTTTCTTAACCAAACATCTAAACCTCAAGTTAATCAAGGCCCTGCTCAATTTCTTACATTTCTTCTTTAATTTTCTATTCTTTTTCTGCCAAAGACCCAAGTGAAGCATTGTATTGTCATGGACCATTTTGTCCACTTTGCTTTGTTCTTTCAAGGCTTCATTCTCCTGCTTAATGTGTTGGTTCAAGACTTCCAGCTCAAATACCTCTTGTTTTAGAGATTTGACCTGTTCATCATGAGGTACTATAGTGTTGGGACCGGCAGCAGATTGCTCTAAAGTCTCCAAGTAATCATATGCTTTCTGCTGGTCAGGGTCTATGTCAGGTGTTTGTCTTGGTCTAAACTCAAATTCTTGAAAAATGCCTTCTCTTTCTTGTTGGAAGGGACTTTCCTCTCGTGGAGGACTTAGCTCAACATCTAACTGAATTGGAGTCTTTTCAGGTGTGCCCAAATCAGGAAAATGGGATTGTTTCCCTTTGGTCACACTCGGTTTTCCCTTCAACCTACTGCTTCTCCTTACTTGTACAGTAGTGCTCTTTTGTTGGGCACTATGTTTCTCTTTTTGTTTTCTCTTTGAGAGGGCAGTGGTTTGAAGTTGTACTAATCTATCAGCTAGTGTTTGGGATTCTTCTTCAATTGAGGGCTCAGGTGGAGGAAATGATTCTTGCAAAATGGCTTTCCCTTTATCCCCCTTTTGTCTTTTAGTGCTGGCTCCTTTTTTTCTTTCCTCTCGGGCAATTGCTTGAGCAGTCTTTTGAGCAGTTTCTACAACAGTCTTTTTGGCAGTTTCTTCAGCAGTCTTTTGGGCAGTTTCTTTAGCAGTTTCTTGATCAGTAATTTCTTTTCCTCCTCTCCTATTTCTTTTTGGTATCCTAGGAGAGCTACTAGAGGCTTCAGCTACCTCTTGAAAATGATTCGTAATGAGAAACTTCTCCCATGTATCATTTTTAGTTTTTAACTGCTCCTCAATTAAAATCTTAATAAGCCCATGGTGATACAAGTGGGGTTCAATGTTTCCCACGTGTTTCTGAACAGTGGTACACATCTTCCTTAGACTAGCTAACAAGAAACAAGGTAAATTGATAGCTTGGTCATCCATAAAATGCATCATGATTCTTGTATGGTATATATACATGACACCGAAACGGCCTTCACATGTTAAAATTTTTTGAACAAGAAGCAGTAATGAAGTCCATTCCTCTTTAATGACACGTACAGGGATTCCCTTGGTGAAAATGGAGGTATCCATACCTAGATTCTTGACCATTTTTCTCCACTCTTGATCTTCAACTGTTCTATTTTTGAACCAGCGTTCTCCTTTTTGAGGCAAATCAGTTGCTGTGGCCAGGGTGCTCTCTGTTATGGTGAACTGCAAGTCACCTACCTCCACGGTTTTTCCATCAAATGACCGGGCAAATGCCTTTTTCACCTCCTTATGGTACCCGTTAAATTTCTGAATGAACTTCAACCATTCGACTTTTTGCAGTGCTTCTTTTACCTGTGGGTAACCCTCTAAAAACTTCGAACCCTCCGGTTCTGCTCTTAATAATTTCCCCATTCTCGATTCTCAGCTGTACTTAATACTCAGACAGTGGGATATGGACACTTGAGGAGAATGCTCTACAGGAAAACAGGGGAATTACGATTGTACAGAGTAACCGTAATGTAATAAATAGTGAGGTGCAGAACTTGTGATCGGGGTTTTGAACAGCGAGGTGAGGAAAAATAGAGAGGGATTTTACGATGAAACGAGAGTGGTGTATGAAAATGGGAATGGAAGCAGTGGTATGAGGGTAGAGATTAATACGGCTATAAGTTTTATGCATACAGGTGCAACGGTCAAATCTATAAGCTTTGAGTGGCTGTATACACTTGGCTGCGGAAATGATTGTATGTAGAACCGTGGTACACCAGTATACGTCACTGAGGTACGAATAATTAATGGAAGAGCAGCTCGTATTAAGTTCGAATCAATAGGGATTAGGAAACTGTTAGGAGGGTGATGAGGTGGATTAGGCGTGATTGTGGACGAGGAGTGGGATAATCTTGTTAATCATTACATTAAGTGACTCCTACCATGATTTGAAAACTATGCAAAAATGATATTAAACTGTTGATTAGAAATTTTGGAACATACCTTTATATATTTGCATCTGATTCCCTTGTTGATTATGGTGGCTAAATTTTGATTGCTTCCTGGCCTTATAGGTGCTATGTATCCTTGCTTCTCTTTTGATGATGATACCTCTGAATTTTTTTTCTTGGACACAAAATTGCTTTGTTTGCAGGGACAGAGTGTATTGGCTGCGGAAACTCCGTATGAGCTACGGAATCTGCAACAATACTTTTCTGCCTGCACAAAGATGATTAGAACAAACTTATCTAAATGGAATAGTCCTGAGAGGGACTTTATTGGTGGAAATGAGATGGAATGAATGAAGTGAGAGATGAATGAAGTGAAATGAAGTGAAATGGAATATGGAGTGAAGCGGAATGGAATGAAGATGGAATGATGGTGGAAAGAGATTTTTTGTTTTGGAAAATATAAAGTGTCAGGTGACCCTGATTTTCACCTTATATTTTCTGCATAAGGCTGCCAATCCAAGATTGGTTTTCAGGCTTATACACATTTTTCTTTTTTCTTTTTTCTTTTTTTTTCTTCTTTTTTTTTCAAATCAGAAAGAAATAAAGATTAGGCTGATGGAGGAGAAGGATTCTTCTCCACTAGCCTCATTGCATAATTTTCTTGAAATATTTTGAAAATGTCCTCTTTTGAGAGTGGCTTATGATAGATCTTCAAGCGATGGCCATTCACAATAAGAGGAGTTTGGAACTCATCAATTGTCTTGATTCGGACTGCTCCATTACTAAAGACTTCATCAATCTCATATGGCCCAAGCCAATGAGTTTGAAATTTCCCTTTGAAAGTCTTTTAAACTTTGAATCAAATTAGTAGCGCCCAATCTCCTTTTTGAAACCTTTCTTTTTTATAAATCGATCATGCCATTTAGTCCTTTGGTGTTGAACTAGATCGGTCCTCAGGATTGCATCTTGTCTTATTTCATCTAGTTCATTTAGCTGGTTCATTCTGTGCTTTTGGGCTTCTGATAAGCTCATCCCCAACTGAACTGCCATCTTGAAGGTCTTGATTTGAAACTCAATGGGGAGCAATACTTCTTTCCCATAAACAAGTTCATAGGGAGAATGTCCTGTTGTGTTCCTCCATGTAGTTCTATAGGCCCACAAGGCTTCAGGAAGCCTCTCTGCCCAATCTCTTATATGGAGATGAACAGTCTTGGTGATGATGCTCTCAAGAACTTTATTTGTAGATTCCACTTGGCCATTTGCTTGCGGATGGTATGGAGTAGACTTTCTATGCTTGATTTTGTATTCCTCCATCAGCTTTTCCATCAATTTAGATGTAAATTGACTTCCCTGATCTGTTACAATTTCTCTTGGGACACCAAAACGAGTAAATATATCCTCAAAAAGAAATTGAACAACTGAATTTTCAGTGGCAGAAGGCAATGCCTTGGCTTCTACCCACTTAGTAACATAATCAGTGCAAACCAATATATACTTTTTCTATTTGGATGGTGGATTAATAGGTCTAACAAAATCTAGAGCCCATTTCTCAAAGGGTTCGATGAGTACCTGTGGCTGTAGAGGCATTTCATTTGAAGGAGTTGGTCTCCCAACTCTTTGGCAGCTGTCACACCTTCTAACATATTGCTCTGCATCCTTGAAGAGAGAAGGCCAATACTATCCTAAAGAAAGGATTTTATAGGCCGTCCTCTTGTCAGCAAAGTGTCCGCCGCATGGTTCATCATGACATGCCTTAACAAAGTCAGGCATTTCATCTTCCCACACACATCTTCTGATCACACAATCTAGCCCTGTTTTGAACAATTTATTAGAAATCCAAGAATACTTTGAGCTCTCCTGAATGATTTTCCTATTCTCATTAGGAAATAAGTGTGAAGGTAGCTTCCCTGTAACCAAATAGTTAGCAATATCTGCATACCAAGGAGATTTAGTAGTTACTGCAAACAGATATTCATCCGGAAACTTATCCTCGACTGGAGAATCTTCATTAGTATTTTGAATTCTAGACAAGAAATCATCTACTGTATTTTGTTTTCCTGGTCTATCTAACACAGTAATGTTGAATTATTGTAAAAGTAAAAGCCATCTTGTGACTCTGCCATTGGTAACAGGTTTGTTCATGAGATATCTAATGGCAGAATGATCGGTATGGATAAAAGTTTCATAACTTGTTATATAGTGTCTAAACTTGTTAATTGCATGAACAACGGCTAAGAACTCTTTTTCAGTTACAGTATAATTTAACTCAGCGGGAGTCAAATTTTTACTGGTGTAATAAATGGCATAAGGAACTAAATCC
>APFE030559911.1:61618-109326 GCA_000404065.3 Pinus taeda
ACAGTTTATAAATGTATACAGGAAGTCAGAGCAAATTCAGTGAATTCTGAGTGATTATACATCCATACCACTGTAAGAATTAAGAAAAGGACAACATCACACATTCTGAACATGGAAATCCTTCATGAATCCTGAGAAGAAAAGCAGCCAACTTATATTACTGAACTCTGTCTTTACATAAGCCAAAACAATACTTTGTTATAAAATTTCCAACCCCCATTACATTGTTGTTTCAGCTATATATAGAATCCTTATTCTAACTAATTCGAGCTTCCTCCTCCAGCATGAGGGGAATTTGATAACTAGATAACTACCTCTAATGACACCTATCAACTATTTAACTAACTATTAAATACAATAAAGTGCTGACTGGAGTTTTAAAGAGTTCTAAATTAACTATGACTCTAACTCCATTTTCCATGCATAGTGGCTTCTCCTTATTCTTTGACACCTGGTCCTCTTTCGATTTGGATGAGCTAGATGTTTAATACTCCATATTGACCTTGAACACTGAATCTTTTAACTTCTTAGTAGTATTAGGAGATGTCCCTTGCTTCTCGGTTCCGGTTTTCCTCAAATTGCTCGAATGTACAGCAGCATGTCTTATAGCCTTTAATAACCCAAAATATGGAACACTGCCACGTTTTTGATGTGTTGTAGGTTGCATCGATGGACATGTGTGCAGGCAAAAGTTCCTTGTATGCAAATCATTTAATACCTTTTGAACGGTGATAAAGGGGATTTACAACAGAAATTTAAACTTGGGTTAAAATATTCCACCTTTTTAAACATACACCTGTCTTGATCTGAATGACTATTGTAGCTCCATCTGATGTCTTGCATACCCTTTAGGTATCTCTCTTTCAAAATTCCCGTTCATAATACAAAACTGCATGTCTACGTTAAAATCATCACCTACAGCAGTTTCGTAGCGCGCTACGAAACTGCTGAATTATTTGAAACAGCTTGCTTTTGACCCGAGATCTTTATCACCCAAACATTTGATTGCCAAAAACTCCCTTTGATTTTTCATATGTATAGCAGGGATTTACATGTCTTCAAAACAATAAGACTAAACAAATTTGACAAAAATTTGGAACAAAACCTTTCTTGAAAAGAAAATTCATTTAGCAGGTAACTGGCCTAGCTGTGCCTTCAGGTCTTCAATTTTCTTCTTCATAGCTTTATTCCCAGCTCTTAGGTTCATATTTATCTTTCTAATGTATTTGGCCTCTTTGATTGCTGGTACTGTCCATGTGTAAAATTGTGCATGGCCATTCACTACTGAATTCAACTGGTTTTCTAGGGTTTCACTTCCTTTCCACACAACTTTATGATATTTTGCATACACGACTGCATGCTCTCTGGTAGCTTTCTTCAGTTTGGCAATCTCATATTTAGCTGCTTCTAATTGGCTCTTTATGGCTGCTATATTATCTCCTTGAGATGTGATGATTGTTCTGCTTGTATCTTTTTGCCTAACTTTCTCGGTTTCCTCTGTTCTTAGCAGCGCTTCCTTTACTTGCTTCCTTGTAATAGGTCTTCTGGGTTTAAAAATAAATTCTTCACCTGGCTCATTGAATTTAAACATTTTTGAGGCCTTAGACTTCTTGTTACCTTCTTGCGGTGACTGTGTCAAATCAATATGAACTGGTTCAGACTGCTCGAATTCAATGGCCTGTAATAAATCATTCAAGCTTGCCTTAGACACTGGGCTCTCTTCAACAACTATGGCTTTACCTTTTTCCTTATTTATTTGGCTTCTTGTCGTTACCCTTGAGACTACTTCAAATCTGCTTGTTTCGGGTACAGTCTTCTTATCCTGAGTTTTTTCCTTTGTTGATTGCTGAGGTTGTTCTTGAATGATTAGTGGCTTCACTGGTTTTCTTAGCTGTGACTTGGTTTGATTTTTAGCTCTTACTTCCTTTTGAAGCTCAGCTATGGTGAATTCTCTGGCTGGTTGTGGAGTAAGGCCAGTCTTGCTTTGGAATCCAGCCATGAAAATAAATGAATTCCAGTCTCTGCCTATCTTTTGGAGGCCATCTAAAACTAGCAACTTAATCAAACCATGATGAAACAAAGAGGTTTCACAGTCCTTTTTCCTCAGCTGCACCTTATCACACATCTTACTCAAACTTCCTTCACAGGTCAAATATTTCTGTATGCAGGTGAGAAGAAGAGCATAATGTTCCTTGACATAATTTCTGGGCACTGCTTTTGTTAAGTCTTCGTTTACATATGCCTCCATTAAAGGCTCCTTACAAGGATTCATATCAAACTTAAAATTTTTAAACCATTCTTCCCGTCCTCTTGGGATCTCTATCACAGCAGATATTGCTTCTGGAGAAACCTGTACTTCTAGCATAGCTATCTTTGAATTTAAACCAGTGAAGTTTAGCGCAAATTCTTTAGTTACCTGCGCATGTCCTCCTTGTAGCTTTTTGCAAAAGTTCCAGCACCCGGCATCTTTGAACGCTTTCTTCACGTCTTCATCCCTCAACGCTATGTACAGGCCTTCAGGTTCAGTCCTCTGGCATTTATTGGATCTGTGCTCTTTTCTCTCCATTTTTCCCTTCGCGATATTCACACACAAAGTCTAACAACTCTGGACGAAATGGTGATTCAGCTCTTTTTTAATTCATCCTCGCCTGTAATCAGGCTCGCTTGAAATCAGCCTCGCTTGAAATTCAAATTCTTTCATTGAAACACTTCAATACATAATCAGGCAGACTTGTCACTCATGCAGCACTTACGACCATCATTAAGGTCTATGCATGGTAAAATCTCTTGGGAATGATATTTCTGTGCAAATCAACAGGTCTATTGGTGGGGTAGTGGCAAATGAGCGTTCAAACGTGATACAAGAGGTACACAAACTGACATGAGTGGACACAATTGATGACTCACCTACGAACTTGACATTTCGGGAAAGATTCGCTGCAAAATGCATGAATCCATGATTTTGCAGCGCTGTTAGTTTTAAATTCTAATGATGCGCTGCGAAACTGCCTAATCATGACGCGCTCCGAAACTGCTTAACCATGATTGCGCTGCGAAACTGGCAAATGGGATTACGCTGCGAAATCACTAAAAGACACGGTGACTCGGATAAGGCAAGACATGACTATGGAACAATGATGGGTGGAGGAGAACCAATAGGAGTCGAATATGGTTTGAGTTAAAAACTTTTAAAACTCCAAATCCTAAGTGAGAAAAAATAAAATGAAATCAACTTTAACACATACCTTTGTCATCGGACTAGGACAAACAATTATATGCATCAAATTTTTAGTTCTAAGTGATAACACCAGACATCCCAAGGGTGTGGAAACCTGGTTCCTACACCCTCCCATGCTACATCGGGTGAGACATTAGTCTGCGCTTTGCAGACTATTGCCGAAAGGGCTAGTAGTACCGGGATTTACTTGGCTAAACTCACTGTTGAACCTAGGTCAAGCCCCATGTAGCCAACATTGGCTCACACATATCTGAGCCTCATCTGCAAAGGAATGGGTTCACTCGAAGCTGAAATTGTAGGGTCTAAAGCTCACATCTATGTTTTAGGGTTTTGGGCCTCAATCGCAAGCATGACATAGGAAGAACTCGACCACAATCACACACTAACTGAATCAAACATATGATTGAAGCTTTTAGTCACATGCTCATCACCTCCTCCATGCGATCAACATCTATGGTTTTTAAGTCTCAGTTGTAGACTACAGTCACTAGCTTATAGGCTCCAAGGAGCAATTGGAACCTTCCCAGTCTCACACATGACTCCTCCTCCATGCAACTGTGACCTAAATGATGAAATTTCAGTTGTCTAAATATTTCACTCAGTCATCGTAGTCTTTGAAAACTAACCATAGCCAAGGAAAATTCATTACAGGCTTCAGAACCAAAATTTTGTGTATAAGCATTGTTGGGTTCATTTCATGGATATTATGTTATGTTGTTTGACATGGATAGTTGTATAGATTAAGATATGCATCATTGTACTCTGTTTTGTTGAATCATTCGATGACATTCAAATAAGAAGAATAATTTGAAAGGGTTTTCCCCATAGTGGGGTTTTCCCTGGTCTCTGACCAATCGTGGTGTCTCTATGTGTGAATGTTTTTTTTCTCTTGTTTCATTATGTTCCATTGCATTAATGATGATGATATTGTTCTTTCTGTAGAGTTGCATATGATTATGAATAATGATGTAAGTATGAATTATGTTATGGTCCTATGGGGTGAACTTAACGTATTAATGAATAAATGCAATTATCAAAGCAAAGAACAATATAGCCCTAAGAAAAATTAACAGGGTATGAGAGTTGGGCTGAAGAAAATTCAAGGAGATCACCCCTATGATTCTATCATTGATGCAAGAGAGGATGGAGGAGACCTAAAATAATTCTACGGTTAGAATGAAACCCTAGGAAATTTGTGTATTAGGGTTTGATGGATATTATGAGGTTAGGGTTTGAAAGAAACCCTAGTTTATAAAAGGATATGAGATATGAGATCTAGAAACCCTAGCATGGTCAATGTGAAGATGTTCAAAAAATTATGATAGATTTGAAGAATCCCTAGATGGGATGGTTTCTATTAGGCTTGACGATTGAAGAATTTGATGAATATATATTGAAGTAATCAAGTGGACTATGGATAGTGATGGCTCTTGAAGGCTAGTTCAAGAGGGAGATGATCACCTCTCATTAAAGACAAGTAATTTTCAATTTATGATTCTTTGTTATGTCTTTAAATTTGTTTGGACTTACTGATTTGATTATTGTATTACTTATACTTCTTGCATGTATATTTGAGTATTTGGATGCTTCTAACTTCTTGATGATATATGATAACTGGATCCCACTTGAGGATCATTTGAGATGTGGGAAATATGGCTAGTGCAGGAAGAGAAGAACTAATGTTGTAAAAGGTAAAGGGACACTTGATTAAAATGTGACAAATTGCTACAAGTTTCCTATCTAAAATAAGAAGGTGCATAGATATTTGAATACTACAAGTTTTGCATGGTATATTGTTTCAATTTTATGTTTCAACTATAATATTAAATGGCAAGGTAAGCCCTAAGGCATGATGAGAATGTCTCCTTCACAAATGTCTCATGCATATGAAAATGTTTTGGATTCATGATTCACTTGGTATTGAACAAGTATCTTACCTTTTAGACATAATGAATTTATTGATTCTATGAAGCTACTTAATATTGATCTTTGAAGTATGATGTTTCACTTGTCACCTACCATAATAATTCGACTTTATCCCTTGATTGATGTCATGATGTAATTGTGAAGTAGTTGATGCTAGCATATATGACCATGATGCATAACTGATATAGTTTGACATGATGTAACAGATCTGCTGATGCATAATAGTATTATAGACAAATTGATCACTTGAATTAGGATGACTGAAGTGGATTCCAATTCAGAGGGAGAATCTCTCCATAATATCCTTATCCCTATTACATTCTTTACTATTAATGTGTGATTTATGTGCATGAATAAATAAATATCTGATATTGATTGATCTGCAACAAAGATCTGATCTGAAAAGAGAGAGTTTTCCTTTACTCCAAACCTTAGTAACATGGAAGCATGCCTATTGGTGTTATTGTAGCTCTCATTTGCATGGAAGTAAGCTCAAGGGTGAAACTGTAGCCTCCCATCTCTCGTAGGAAGTCTTATGGGTCCGACTACACTTATAAGACAAAAGAGTGAAGCTTTGCACATAAAATGAAAAGCACACCTGAAGGATGTGAGTCATACAAACATTGAGAAGCAAACAAGAAGTGTTATGAGCATGGAAATTTGAATGTTTGACTTTCTATAATGTAAATATGTTGACTAAACTTATGTTTGTAGGGGACTGGGATATGCATATTGTGATCTATCCATTAAGGCTTGTTTATTATGGTATTTGATACAAGTTGCAAGGGTTTCACTAGATTTGGTTGATTAATATAAATAATTAGTATTTGGAATTCTGACATGATGCTTTATAATGATTTAGAAGTTTGAGTTCATGATTGAGATATGTTTGGGCTATTAATCTCACTATGATAGCAATTTTGGGATTTGACTTGATGACTAAATATTCTATTTGACTTGAAAACAATGTTATGTGGGTGTAGTCACTTTCAATGACTTATATTAGTATTTTGTGTTGACATCATTAGCTTTTATTCAATGGTTGAAGTATTGATAGTTGTGATTCAGTATGAAGTGATATCACAATAAATGGATGGAACCTGCATGATTTATTCTTGGTGTATGTGTTTGCATCTAGTAACTTATATTATGATCATGAGGATGACTTGATGAAGTTTGGATTAATATTTCTTGGTAGATGACAATGTGTTGGCATGATAATAGATAAATTCATAACTTGATATTTGGATGTGAGCTATACCTGCCACTTGGTCCAAATAATTTCTTACAGTGATATTGATGAGTTTGATATTAATTTTGGTTCGGCATTTAAAAGTTGGCTTAATTAATTTGATTACAGAATATTGATTTATGTAAGGCTGAGCATGTTGGTTTGGTAAAGTGTTATGATTGTAGAAATAATTGTATGAAGCAACATCCTCGATCCTAATATTTCTGCATTGATAGTTATCTAGTGAAGCCAAGATGATGTGTCGATCCAAACCTCTACTTCAAAAGGGTCCAAGGTATGACTTTTATTTTTATTTTATATATTGATGGTCTATTCTTAATAGGTAATGAGCCTCTGATGATCAAAGTAAGAGGGAGATGGATTCTGAAGCTCAAAATAATGAATCATGGCATGATGAATTGATTTTTGAAGTTTGGAAAAGAAAATCTATATTGCAAAACTATTGAAGAGTTTTTGAAAAGTGGAAATATAAATACTTGGAAACTAATTGAATTTCAAGAAGTTGTGAAGAGATATTCTTGAACTTGACTTGCCACCTGATAATTGATTAAAGCATTAATGTTCTCCTTGAACACCCGTTTGCATATGTTGAGAATAGAAACTGAGTGAATTCATAATTGAGATGCTTCATATGCATTGAGTTGTCATCGAGAACCCTTCGAGACATTTCCATGGCGTAAACTATTTTTGATCTGAAATATTCTTCTTGTGATATGTGACTGCATGGATATACTGACAATGATTCAGATCATTATTGATAAGATGAGCACATCTGAGTGTTTCCTTAGTATGATATATAACATGATGTTTTTGGATGAAAGGTGTGTAGCTTTAAGCACGATCGTGGTTGCGTACAATGTTGCTAGCATGAATAGCTATGAGGCAGGATAAAGAAATCCTTTTGATAGATGTTTGAGTAGGTTCTAGATATGACATGAATACATTGCGATGACAAATATTGGGAATTTATTGGAAGAGAATCCAATATATATAGCTAGGAAAGAGACACCTTAATTGAGACATTTTTGTTGTATGATGCAAGCTTAGGCTTCTAGTTGGCACCTCCTCGAGAGGGAGGATGACTATGGTATCCTTTTTATGATATGCATATTTTGTTCTAATATAATATTTGATTTGATGTCTCATATGAACAAGAAACAACTACTATGATACATGATGAATATCATATATGAGCATGATGATATGTTGTTGATATATAGAGAGCATCATTGTTCGAGAACATTGAGCCAACGCTTCCCCCCTATCTGAGCCCCCAGGGTGAGGAGTTGAGATAAAGGGCTTCTGGGGTTAAGGTATCTCTAGACAATAGGGTCATAGATGTTTCTCCCATATATGTTACCCATAGGTTTGGATATGTTTCTCCCCTATATTGGCCTAGAGTATACCCCAGCTTCCACCATAACCCCAAGCTGGGCTTGTTGGTATTACTACTCCCCATCTAGCCAACGGGTTGAGAGTGTACTTTAGGTGTACAACCCAAGCTGATTATGATGCAAGTGTTCTACCATATGACTATTGAGGGTCATTATTGGTAATATCAGTAGGAAATAGGATGGTTTGAGTAGTAGCTCCCCTATATCACTTATTGATCGAGATGGGGTTGTAGATGTTTAGCTCCCTCATGAGATTCTAGGTTGAGAAATGCTCCCCAATGTGGTTCTAGGTTGAGATGTGCTCCATGATTATATGCTCTCTAATGATGATGTCAGTCAAATATTTAGATCCACATTAATGTTTCCTAGGTGGTAGCATTGGGCTCCCTGTTGGAAGCAATTCCTGGTGGTAGTAGTGGCTCCCCGATGGATAGAGGGTGGTAGATTGAGCTCCCCTCCGATGTCAAATTATTCTTCTTTTAGATTCAATAATGTTTAACAGATGAGTAGGGACAATCAAGAGATAAGTAGGAATAACCAAGAGATTAATCGATATGAATAGTGATAATATATGGTGATGAGAAGCTTGTGATTGGATATGATTTGATGATAGGATACACGTGACATGATGCAGGTGGAATACTCCCTAGTTGAGAGGGATGTTAATATATGCATATGTGGTCAAATTCCACTTTGTACATCTCATTTGATGGAGATAATGATTGCATTGAATTCCTCTTTTCTAAATGACCAAAATCGACCTAAGGATCACTCAAATCAGATAAGGGAAACTGTACTTATGAAGAAAATCCGACATGTGCATATTTGATAAGGTCGGCCCTAAAGAAAACTGGACACCCTTGGAAGGCTATAAATATAAAGAGAAGGAGGAAGGAGGGGAGATCATCAGAGAGAGGAAGAGGGGGTAAGGAGGGGTGGAAGAAGGATTTATGGAGGGGGATATAAACCAATATAGAGAGGAAGGAGAGAGGGAGTTAAGGGGAGAGACAAAATGAGAAATAGAGATAGAGATATATATGTAAGGGGAAGAGAGATATAAGCAGAGAGAGAGAGAGAGAGAGAGAGAGAGAGAGAGAGAGAGAGAGAGAGAGAGAGAGAGAGAGAGAGAAAGAGAGAGAGAGAGAGATGGGGATGGGAGAGAGAGAGTTAGGATGAGAGAATTATTTAGAGATAAAAATACAGTCAGAGATAGAGGGATAGAAATAGGGGAGAAGAGAGAGACACAAAGAAAGAGAGAGAGGGGGATAGAGATGGAGTGTGGGGGAGATACGTGGTGTGAGGGAATATGAAATGTCTATGTATATATAGAGAGGGTTTGGTAGAGAGAGAGATTGAGTGATGGTAGAAGAGATAGAGAGAGTGTGAAGGGGTGAGAAGATAGTGATGGAGGAGAAATAAAGAGAGGAGGATCGATTGAGCTAAAGTGAGAAGATGGGGTGAGAGAGATACTGAGAGACAAGTTGAAAGGGAGTTGTGGTGAAGGGAGGATGAAGGGAATTAGGGAGGGATAGATAAATAAGGTAAGTGGGAGAGAGAGGAAGGTGGTAGTCAACGAGCAAGGGAAACAAAGATAGAATTGGAGGAGGGAGAGAGGGAATGATTGAGGGGAGAAGGAAGATAAAGAGAGGGAGAGTGATAAATATGGTGAGAGTGTGAGGAAGAGGGAGTGAGGTATATATAGATATATATGGAGATAGATAGGGAAGGGAGAGATAAAAGGACTAGGGGGGACAAAAATAGAAATGGAGAGAGAGGGGAGTAGTGAGATATAGAGAAAGATAATATGATAGGGAGGCAAAAGGAGATAGAGCTAGATGGATGAGAGAGAGTGAGGAGAGAGAGGGAGGAAGAGAGAGATAGAGAGGGATAGATATAGTGAGGGAGTGGGAGAGGGAGGGAGGGAGATAAAGATAGATATGGATGGGAGAGAGAGTGAAGAAAAGAGAGAGGGAGAGAAGAAACATGAGGGTGAAAGAGGAGGGAAGATAGAGGGAATAAGAGAGATAAAAAGGAAGAGTGTGTTTGTGAGAGAGAGAGAGAGAGGGAGGTAGATAGATACAATGATGGAAGAAGAGATGGAGAGACATAGAAAAATATGCATATGGAAATAGAGAGATAGAGAGATGTGGGAGACAAATGTAGGGAGGGAGTAGGGAGAAGGATGGGAGGGAGATTAAGAGAGAGAGAGAGTGTGTGTGTATAAGAAAGAGATAGAATGAAGAAGAGAGAGAGAGAGAGTGAGAGATAAGGAGAGGGGGATGGATGTAGAGAGTGGAAGTGGAAATGAGAGGAATATTGAGAGAGAGGAGGTGAAAGATATGGAGAAAGATAGGGAGTGAGGGATATATGAGAGAGAGAGAGAAGGGGAGATAATGGAAGATAGAATCGGGGTGAGGGGAGTATATAGATAGGGGGTGAGAGAAAGAGATGGATAAGGAGATAGGGAGGAATAAATAGATAGATATAGAATGGGGTCAGAAAGGAAATAGGGGAGAGAGAGAGAGAGAGGGAAGGGCGGAAAAGAGAGATAGGGGGTGAGAGAAAGAGATGGAAAAGGAGATAGGGAGGAATAAATAGATAGATATAGAATGGGGTCAAAAAGGAAATGGGGGAGAGAGAGAGAGAGAGGGAAGGGCGGAAAAGAGAGATAGGGGGTGAGAGAAAGAGATGGATAAGGAGATAGGGAGGAATAAATAGATAGATAAAGAATGGGGTCAGAAAGGAAATGGGGGAGAGAGAGAGAGAGAGGGAAGGGCGGAAAAGAGAGATAGGGAGAAATTAGAGGGGAAATAGAGAGGAAAAGTGAGAAATAGAGAGATGATGGGGGGGGAGAATGATATAAGGGAAGTGGGTAAGAGGGAGAGAGTGAGGGAGGAAGAGATAGAGAAGGATAAAGGGAGGGAGATAGAGATAGTGTTGGAGGGTTAAGAGAGAGAGAAAGGTTGTTGTGAAGGATGGAGAGGGAGAATGAGAAAGGCATAAAGATAGAGTAAGAGTTGAATGGGAAAGAGAGAGGCAGAGAGAGGGGAGATAGAATGTGTGTGTGTGTGTGTGTGTATCAGAGAGAGAGAGAGAGATAGAAAGAGAGAAGGGGAGGCAGAAAGAGACAAATGGAGGGGAAATAGTTAGAGAAAAATAGGGAAATATGTAGGTTTTAACCCTGTATAGAAATTACCTACAAGTGACTTCTAAAAACAGAAAATAAACAATGAAAAGAATATAAAACAAATACACAAGGATTTTCCCTAGGATCCCAAAACGGGGACTACCAGATTGATTTTTCATTATATTATATTCAATGTTACAATACATATATATACATGTTGAATCATTCACAAACCCAAATCCATTAACCCTGGATTAGAACATAATTGTAGTTCCCTTGACCGGATCTACAAAATACCATGGGTAGAAAACCATCACACCCAAAACCATGTGCAAAACCCATGCAAAAATTTACCATAGGTAGGTTCGCCCAACTAATATAGGGTCCAAAAATGACAAATTGGGGCACTACCCAAGAACCTGTTTAGTGGGGCTATCGCCCCCTGTGAAACCCCTATTGCACCCAATGTAACAAACATGGGGTGTTGTCACCCCCCCACACGTGTGATTAGTCATGGAAATAATATAACATGCCCAAAAATATAGAGAGATAGATAGAGAGAAAGAGTGATGGGGAGGAGAGAGAGGAGAAGGGAGGTATATGCTAATTGGGACGTGGGAGATAGAGGGATAGAAAGAGGGGAGAAGAGAGAGACAAAAATAAAAAGATGGAGGGAAACAAACATAAAAGGTAGGAGATGTATAGAGAAAGGGTGATTAGAGAAGAGATAGATAGAAAGTGAGAGAGAGAGGAGATATAGAGGGAGGGAGATGAGATGGGGTGAGGGAGAAATAGAGTTAAAAGGGGGTCGTTGTGAAGGAAGGATTGAGTGAATGAGGAAGGAATCGAGAAAGAGGGTAGGAGGGAGAGAGAGGGGGTTGGTAGTTATGTAGGGAGAGAGAGAAGGAGATATGGAGGGTAGGAAAAAATGGAATTAGAGATGGGAGAAGGAATATAGGAAGGGGGAGAGAGGGAGGCAGGGAGAGAGGGAGGGAGGGAGATTGTGCATGAAAGAGGTAGATATAGATAAAGATGGGGGGGAAGAGAGATAAGGAGGGAGGGGAGGAGATAGATATAGAGTTGGATGGGGAGATAATGGGAGAGAGTAAATAAGAGAGAGAGAGAGAGAGATGTAGAGATGAAAAGTGAGTGATGAGGAAGAGATAGAAAGAGAAAGAGTAAGGTAACTAAGAAGAGAGAGAGAGAGAGAGATGGGAATTTGAGGGAGATAAGGGGGTGAGGGGAAAGAGGGGGGAGAGAGATACATAGAGTGAGAGGAAGATTGAGGGAGAGAGAGAGAGAGAGGTAGAAATGGAGAGATAGACAGGTAAATATGGAGAGAAGGAGGGGGGTAGTGAGACATAGAGATAGATAAGAATATAGATAGGGACAAAGAGATCTAGCTTGGGTGGGGGGAGAGAAAGAGAGGAAGAGATAAATAGAGAAACAGGGAGAGGAAAAGAGATAGAGAGAGAGTAATGGGGGAGAGAGGGTTAGAGATAGTGAGGGAGCGAGGTAGAGGTAGGGAGGTAGAGAAAAATATGGAAAGGGGAAGGGAGAGGAAGAAGTGGCATGAGCATGAGAGAGAGAGAGAGAGAGAGAGAGAGAGAGAGAGAGAGAGGAGGTAGTTGATTAGTTGTTAGAATAATTAGATCGGTCATGAATGAATATGATATGGAGGATTGTATAAGATACCTTTCATGTGTAATAATATGTGAGTACCCACATGAAAATATTTTATGGTACAAATATCACAAACAAAAGTGGGAAATTTATTAGACAGAAGATAACAACAACATGATCCTTCTTTTAAAGGAATACAATGGTGTAATTTTTTGCAACTTCTTATTAAGTGATTTATGGTGGTACATTAATGATCATATTTGAGAAACAATGATAATAATCAACTATTAGAGGGGAGATTCAACAATTGTAATGTTCCCCATATCTAAACCCAAGGATTTATCTTACATGTATTTGGGTATTTGTTGACAAATATAGCTAGTGCATGAGAATATATGTTTGCGATAAGAATGGTAATGTAATGTGAAAATATAAGCATATAGAAACATAATTTAGCTACCCAATACAATGGGGGGCCTCATGATGTGCTCAAGTGTGGTTTTACATCTATTAATCAAATGAAAATAGCATTGGGGACATGTAGCACATAGTTAGAGGATAATAATCTTGCATGAGGACACTTGGATAGTAAAATATGGAAGAGGAAGCTTATGACCTATTAGCACCTAAATCCACCTTAGGCTGAAGGAAGGCAAAATTCAGGCTAACCAAAAACCACGCTCAATCTAGTAGCTTGCCCTACCAGAACAGGAGAGGGCTCTCCCCGAGTCACACTCAGTGAATAGATAAATGAAATGGTCTGAGATGACTTACAGTGAAATATTGATCTTAGGCTAGTAAGTAATTATGGATACAAGAAGCAATGTTTTATGAATGACTGAGTTTCTGGGATGGTATGGGACCAACGGACAACAATGAGCAGAGAATTTAATACAAAGGCACAGATTACTTCGTGAGGCAAGACAAGCGGAAAGTCTAGCAATTTAGGTTGAAATAAAGCAGAATGGAGAGATTGCTTAGGAGGGTGAAAAGGGCATAAGTACATGAATCCTTTTCAACAGAAGAAAAAAACACAGTGTGAAACTTTCCCACAGGCAGAGCAATAAAAATGAATTCTACCTTATCTTACTCAGAAAATTTCATTGGAAATGAATATGAATGAACTAGGAAACATAATGAAATGCATATGAATCATAATGAGAAACAAATTTTCTACACTCACAACCACAAGAATCTCATGAAACAGAGTCATTGCCTTTCATTAATTCTCTGTCAAAATATACAATGAAGAAACAGAGTTTCTTTCCCACAGTCTCCTAGAAATTACAAGCCAACCAACCTTTTGCAAATGGTTTGCATACAATAAATAGAACATGCCATGAGGAGATAGAATGCCCAAGAGTTGGGGAGTTTCTAAAATCATTACAAAATGGATATGGAAAGCCAACCATTAGCTACAGGTGCAGTGTTGCAAAGATGACAAATGGCTTGGGTGACCATTTGCCTTCCTTTGCCACTTGGATAGAAGCCAAACTCTTTAAACTTTTCCTTAGTTGCCAAAAAAAGTGAAATGTAGATGATAGAGACCACTTGGAGAAAGTCACAAATCGAAATTTCACGGAACGGAGGTGAATTTGGCCTTTTTCTCTATATTCGTCGCGCCCAAATCTATACGCATCGTGCCACGTTGGAGGCTATTTTGAGGTACTTGTAGGAGTCCCAATTGTGCCCAAGTGTGCTTGTTGGAAAGCCTGGCCTATATACTTTCCAACCCAAGTGGAATTTCAGAATTTTGTGCTCATTTTCCCATCCAAATCTTCATTCTCCCAAGACTGCTTCGTGTGTGTCAAATAGGGGTAGAGAGGTCATTTTTTGAGTGTTTCTGACCTCCTGGAGACTCAAATCATGCCCAAATTTTTTTTCCATGCACCAATAGTCGTGATTTTGTATGCTGAATCCTAAAATTCAAACCATTTGTGATTTGGAGCTCCCAATCCTAAGTGTTGCGCCAGTGGCACAACGCACAGGGAGAAAAAACCTGTGTTGTGACAAAAAATTTGCCATGTGACCAAAATTGTCCCAAATTTCTTGAAATTTGAGTTGAAGGTTCTCTAAGAGGTACTATGCTGAGCCACAAAGGATTTAGCCAATATTCGAAGCTCATCTTGCTCTTTTTTCCTCTTTTTTCTCTTTGTCGCTCTGCACAATTTTGCCTTCAAACTCCTTATCGGAGCCTTTGAACTCATGTTCCATGCCCTTTAATGATAAACCATCCACCTCAGTATGGTTTTGTCCCTATCAGCCTTCTCTAGTAGTCTCTCAAGGTGGATGTTGATGTGCTCGAGCCAAGACTCGTGGCCATTGTTAATCTCTTGCTCCAAGGGAGTGACCTCGATCCTCCTATACTGGGCAGCTTGGCAATTCTCACGGATGCTTTGCAGCTCCATGATCTCATGCTGGTCCTCAAGCTATTTGTTCCTCTGCTCCAAATACCTAATAATCAATTTGGCCCTCTTGAAATTGAGTGGCGAGTCTTGGATCTCTGTTTTCTGCTCTTGGATGGTCATCCTAAGTTTGGCACTCTTGTGATGTCTCTTGGGAGCCTGTTCTTCCGAGGATGAATCACTTTGTGTCTCCATCTCATACTCTGATGAATGCTCAAATGCCATGACTGTTGTGTGTGCTATACTGGGGCTTCCCTTTGATGATGATGTGAAACTAGGTGTTGTTGTGATATCTGGCAATTAGAAGGAATTTCCAAAAATTTTGATGTAATTGGGACCAATTTCAGGCCTCTGTGGGTGTGTGCCGCGCAACAAACCCAGTGCACTGCGCTCTTTATATGCGTTGCACCCTTGTATTTTTACTACTCCGGGGTCGCGATGTGTGTGTTGTGCCCTCTATGTGCACTATGCTCCTCTGTGTGTGGGCCGTGCTCCTTAAAATGACTCCAACCTCTCCTAGGACGCGTGCTTTTCTCTCCCAATTACTTTGCTATTTTTCTCTTTACCTTGGTATGCTCAATGACTTTGTTCCTTGTGGAAACTTTGTGGAATGAAGAATTTGCAATTTTGGAGGAAGATTTCAGTCAAATTAAGGCCTTTTAGCCCTATGCGCTGCGCCTCCCATGTGCGCCGTGCCAGTGTAAATTTACACTGGAAAATTTCTCCCAGTGCGTCACGCTCCCTCTATGCGCCGCACATTTTTGCAGGAGCCTTTTGGAGGCCTTCCTAGTGTTTCAACTGGGTTCAGGATAGCTCATTTGGAAGGCCTTTGAGTCTACTTTCCAACCCAACTAGAATTTTTGAATTTGGAGTTAAGTTTCCCTATCAAAAATCAAATCTCCCAAGACTGGTCAAAATGTGCCAGATGAGGCTGCCTCAAGGCAGAGTGCTGTTGCAGTCAACTTTGGAATGCCTTCCTCAACTCTAGATTGAGCTCATGATAGCTCATTGGAAAGCTATTTGTGTCTAGTTATCATCTGACTCATCAATCAAGTTATTTGGCTAAGCAAGCTAGGAGAAAACGTGACTTTCTCAAGGTCACTTTAAAGGTGCATCAATTCTCCCAAGGCAATTGTATTTATGACATTTCTCTAAAACCATGACACCCGTGTAAACATTGAAGGAGGTTTTTCTTCCTTGGCCTATTTTGGACAAAAACCTCTCTCATTTGTCCAAAATGCATCTTTTCTTGCTCAGAAACATCATTTTAGTGAATTATTGAACCTTCCCCTGGCCTGCAAGTATTATTGAAGTACTTTGAGAACAACAATTTGGAAACCCTAGACCTAATAACTCTTTGCTGACCAAGAGATTAGAACAGAACTATAAATGAAATTTAAAATGATTTGACAAACAAACCTAAACCAGCAGGATAAGGCATGAGGGGAAATGACTGACAAGACCCTTCTGTTAGATCATTGCATGCCCTTAGCGGACTGCAGCTGAGTGAATGGAGTGAGACTCATAAAAATGCAATGCAGAAAGAGTTTTGATCTCTGACGGAGGACTGACAAAACCGACTCTAACATTGGCTCCAATAGGGATGGCAGCTCCAGCTCTTTGGAGGTGCCAAGAACTGCAGATCTTTGGGTGAGCAGACAGTGCCTTCGTCCATTGGGCTATGGAGTCGAAACACGAAAACTGACATTATGTAGATGGATTTTGACTGAAGACTCAAACTGAAAACCATAACAAAACAGGACATGACTAAACCCTAACTAAGAAACTGGAAAGATGCTCATATTTGAGCTTATTCAGCACACCTACCCTAATTACTCTTTCCACCACCCTGTCAACTAAAATGGAATAAACAACACAACCAGGTAAGCATTATGGCTGATATTTGATTTCTTCCCAAACGCTTTCTGATGTGCAGGAAAAGGGAAGAATCGAAAGGCAACTCCCATGGAAACTTGGAATAAATTTCACTGCTAACAAACTTGCAAAGCATGAATTAGCTGGATGACTTCAAGAATACTGCAAAAGGATCTTCATAAGCATCATCATTGATTTCCATTAACACATTACTTCTCTGGTCCAAATAATCTTCATAGCTAGATATTAAACTTTTCCTCACATCTACACTGTCTTTCTCTGATGATTGCAACAAGCGGTCAAAAGGATCCTGAATTTCATGAAGAACCAAACTCTGTTGTTGCTTCCAAATAGAACCAAAGCCTCCTTTATCAATCTCCTCGTATGACTGCAAAATTTTGTATGGGCTATGAAATGAACAATCTGTTAAATAAGACAATGAAGGTGACCCTTGAAACAGATGATTATCAACATCCTCTTTTGTCGCATGGTTAGCTGATGAAGAATAATTTTTACAGCAAACAAAATCTAACACATGAGCAAAAGGATCATCAAAAATGTATCTATTGAAACTGTATGACATCCTATTGGTTGTTCATCTTTTTCTTTAGAGATGTTACGAAGATTCTGCCTTCTAAACTGAAATGCTTCGTAACACAAGGAACCAGAATCCTCTTGCATCATTAAATCATGTATTTTGGCTGCCTCACCTTCATCTGTAATCTGACCTTGAATTATGTTTGGTGGTTGCAAATCTGGTTCTGTATCCAAAATGATTTCATCAATCATTTGAGGGGAATATTTCTTATTGACGACCTGCTCAAAAAATTTTCCACCTGTCTCATCCTCAACATGAAAACTGAGAGATTGTTGATTACCTACAAGCTTTTCATTTGAAGATTTACTATGCAATTTACCCTGCAAAAACTGAAATGATTCAAAACATAAAGGTAAGGAATCTTCTTGTATCGTTTGATCATATATGCTAGCTTCTATGTCTTCATGTGCAACCTGACCATTACTAACATTTGGGGGTTGGAACTCTAAAGATAAGAAGTCTGGAACAAAGTTTTCAATGTCTTGAAGAGGATCCAAATCAAGATTTCTCGATAGCTGATATCTGATTGCATGGAAATCATCTCTAATGAACTGACATGAATCAAAGAAAAAGGGCAAAGATCCTTCACTTAATTCAAAAGCTGCTGCACTTTCCTCATCGTTTCCATAGCTGATATGCATCGGTTGATCACTGTACTCGAGCTATTGTAAGTGAACTTCCTCATCCCACAAACTAGCTGCTAATTTTTATGCAAGATTAGCTTCTGTTTGGAGAGCATAATCATCATCATCATACTGATCAAACTAAGACAAATCGTCAGTATAAAACACATCATCAAGCATACTTTTCATATCAACAGGTCTTTCTTCTACAAGATGATCTACAAAACAATCCTTATGACTACTGAGATAAGAAACAAAATGTTTTGGATCAGCCACTTGTTCATGAACGTCATTTTCATCTTTTGCAGTCATTTTCCTCACCATCTCTTCTACTGCACTCACCAAAATGTCAAGATTTTCCTTTGAAGGTGTAGTTTTCTCTAGATCCATGTTTTTCATCTCTTCTTCTTTCAACCTTGCCTTTCTGATCAACAAATGAGCCTCTACATTTATTGCATTGTTTTTCATCTCTTCAAGTGTTGCGACATTCTTTTCTCTCAGCTGAAACTCCATTTCGAGATCAAAGGCACCCGAGTAGTGCAAGACAGCAGATCCAGGAGGGGGTCTTATATCAATTGGCATTGAGTTTTAAATCTGGCTGAAAACTGTTGTACTATCTCCCTGGTAGTATTTTCAGCTGATTATACTCTTCTACGATAAGGAAAAGGTTTTGTCTAATCCTCCACTTGTGAAGAAGAACTTTGATGAACTGTTGTAAATCTGTGATGCTCACATTAGGCAGGGATTTGAACCAACTCTTGACTTTGCCTTGAAAAGAAAGAGAAAACAACCTTATACTGACATCTTCTTCATCAACTTCAAAAAGGTCTAGAAAAGTCTCAACATTCTACACATGTTGCTCAGCATTGACATTCTTACATTCACCGTCAAATCTTGGCAAGTATAGATCATACTTTTTGGGGAAAGCATGAGGAACAGAAGGTAAAACAAGAGGTTTATACCTATATGGGATTATAACAGCTGTAGGCATATATACAAGAGCTATGGGATCAGTTTTGTTTTCTTTAGGCTCATCACTTTGCAAAGAATCATCATAAGATGTAGGAAAAGTAAGGAGGCCAGGATCAAAGGGAAACTTAGTATTTACACTTTTTAAATGGGTCGATTGAAGATTTTGATCACCTTTATCATACAACAAGTTTTGAAAAACTTTCAGGAAAGCTTCAAGAACATCAAACAAGTAATTCACAAGAAAGTAGAGTAGGTCCTAAATACCATTCCACTTTGGATACCCGAAATTTATGTAAGATCCTTCCATTTTCGTAGAGAAAGAGTTAGTCCTCCAGTGGACTCACCATGAAGCACCGATTGTTGTATTCTTTAGTGAAAGGAGTCACCAGGTGAATGATTTGAGTCGTCTTCTTATGTCTGATTGTTGTTCACCATCAACCATTAGATCTAAGCTTGATAGATGTACTGGGGCAAAACAATCTTCAAGCAAACCATTTTATCCCTAGTAGAGTCGCCACTATGTTAGCACCTAAATCCGCCTTAGGCTGAAGGAAGGAAAAATTCAGGGTAACCACAAACCATGCTCAATCTGTTAGCTAGCCCAACCAGAACAGGAGAGGGCTCTCTCTGAGTCACACTCAGTGAATAGATAAATGAAATGGTCTGAGATGACTTACAGTGAAATATTGATCTTAGGCTAGTAAGTAATTATGGATACAAGAAGCAATTTTTTATGAATGACTGAGTTTCTGGGATGGTATGGGACCAACGGAAAACAATGAGTAGAGAATTTAATACAAAGGCACAAATTACTTCATGAGGCAAGACAGGCAGAAAGTCTAGCAATTAGGTTTGAAATAATGTGGAATGGAGAGATTGCTTAGGAGGGTGAAAAGGGAATAAGTACATGAATCCTTTTCAACAGAAGAAAAACACATAGTGTGAAACTTTCCCACAGGAAGAGCAATAAAAATGAATTCTACCTTATCTTACTCAGAAAATTTCACTGGAAATGAATATGAATGAACTATGAAACATAACGAAATACATATGAAACATAAGGAAAAACACATTTGCTACACTCACAACCACAAGAATCTCATGAAACAGAGCCACTACCTTTCATTAATCCTCTGTCAAAATATACAATGAAGAAACAGAGTTTCTTTCCCACAGTCTCCCAGAAATTACAAGCCAACCAACCTTTTGCAAATTGTTTGCATACAATAAATAGAACATGCAATGAGGAGATAGAACGCCCAAGAGTTGGGGAGTTTCTCAAATCATTACAAAATGGAGATGGAAAGCCAACCTTCGCCACAGGTGCAGCGTTGCAAAGATGACAAATGGCTTGGGTGACCATTTGCCTTCCTTTGCCACTTGGATAGAAGTCAAAATCTCTAAACTTTGCCTTAGTTGCCGAAAGAAGTGAAATGTAGATGAGAGGGCCCACTTGGAGAAAGTTACGAATCAAAATTTCGCGAAACGGAGGTGAATTTGGCCTTTTTCTATATATGCGTCGCGGCCAAATCTATACGCATCGCGCCACTTTGGAGGTTATTTTGAGGTACCTGTAGGAGTCCAAATTGTGCCCAAGTGTGCTTGTTGGAAGCATGGCCTGTCTACTTTCCAACCCAATCGGAATTTCTGAATTTGGTGCTCATGTCCCCCTCCAAATCTTCATTCTCCGAAGACTACTTCCTGTGTATCAAAATAAGGGAAGAGAGGTCATTTTTTGAGTGTTTTTGACCTCCTGGAGAATCAAATCATGCCCAGTAATTTTGCATGCTGAATCCAAAAATGCAAACCATTTGTGATTTGGAGCTCCCAATCCTAAGTGTCGTGCCAGTGGCGCGGCGCACAGGGAGAAAAAACCTGCGTTGTGACAAAAAAATTGCCATGTGACCAAAATTGCCCCAAATTTCTTGAAATTTGGGCTAGAGGTTCTCTAAGAGGTACTATGCTAGGCCACAGAGGCTTCAGCCAAGATTCAAAGCTGATATTTCTATTTTTGCCTCTTTTGTCTCTTTGTCGCTCTGCTCAATTTTGCCTTCAAACTCCTTATCCGAGCCTTTAAACTCATGTTCTGTGCCCTGTAATGATAAACCATTTGTCTCAGTATGGTTTTGTCCCTATCGGCCTTCTCCAACTGTCTCTCAAGGTGGATGTTGGTGCGCTCGAGCCAAGACTCACGGTCATGGTTAATCTCTTACTCCAAGGGAGTGAGCTCGATCCTCCTATGCTAGGCAACTTGGCGATTCTCACGGATGCTTTGCAGCTTCATTATCTCATGCTGCTCCTCAAGTTGTTTATTCCTCTACTCCAAATACCTGATAATCCATTTTTCCCTCTCTATATTGAGTGACAAGTCTTGAATCTCGATTTTCCACTCCTGGATGGTCATCCTAAGTTTGGCACTCTTGTGATGTCTCTTGGGAGCCTGTTCTTCCGAGGATGAATCACTTTGTGTCTCCATCTCATACTTTGATGAATGCTCATATGCCATGACTACTATGTGTACTGTACTGGGTCTGCCCTTTGATGATGGTGTGAAAATAGGTGATGTTGTGATATCTGGCAATTAGAAGGAATTTCCAAAAATTCTGATGCAATTGGGACCAATTTCGGGCCTCTGTGGGTGTGCACCACGCAACAAACTGAGTGCGTCATGCTCTTTATATGCGCGGCGCCCTTTTATTTTTACTACTGCAGGGTCATGCTATGTGCACAATGCTCTCTATGTGTACCGTGCTCCTCTGTGTGTGTGTCGCGCTCCTGAAAACGACTCCAACCTCTCCTAGGACGCGTGCTTTGCTCTCCCAAATACTTTGCTATGTTTCTCTTTACCTTGGTATGTTCAATGACTTTGTTCCTTGTGGAAACTTTGTGGAATGAAGAATTTGTAGTTTTGGAGGAAGATTTCAGTCAAATTTAGGCCTTTTAGCCCTGTGTGCCACGCCTCCCATGTGCGTCGCACCAGTGTAAATTTACACTGGAAAATTTCTCCCAGTGCGCCGCGCTCCCTCTGTGCATTGTGCCTTTTTAAAGGAGCTGTTATCACAAAATCAATCTCTGAAGGGGCTGCTAATTAGATAGACTCTGTGTAACTGTTTCAGACCAATCTTTGGACTAAGGATTAGCCTCCCTAGCCCGAGAGGGCTCTCTCTAAAAAATTATTGATTTTGTTTGTTGATGAGAGGGCTAACTCTAGAAAAGTAAATTAAATAAACAGGTTGGCTGGACAGACATTACAAATACTTCCATTGGGCTTATGGAGTTGATCATATTCAATAAAATATAACACTGCTCATGCATAGAAGTCAGGGCAGCAATGTTTAAATACTCAAAACATCATATCATAGAAATCTCAGTTTACAAATACACACAGGAAGTCAGAGCAGCATAAGTGAATTCTGAGTGATTGTGTATTCATACAACTGTAAAAAAATTAAAGATAAAACAAAACCACATATCTTGAGCATTTGAAACACTGTAAGAATCCTGAGAAGATAAGCAACAAATTATATTACTAAACTGAGTTTTACACAAGCCAAAGCAATACTCTGTTTCTCAAAATATCCAACCCCCATTACATCAGAGTTTCATCTATATATAGGAAAACATTCTTAACTACTTTGAGCCTCCTCCTCCAGCATGAGGGGAGCTCGATGACTGTCATTAACTACCCCTATCTATTTTTAACAGACTCATTAAATACACTAAGTGTTGAGCTGTAATTACAAAGAGTCCTACTCAAACTTAAACTCTAATTCTATTCTCCTCGTAACATGATTCTTTTCTTGATCTTTGATAGTTGTCTCCTTTTAGGTTTGGCCGTGATAGCTGAGATAAGGATGCAAGGAACAAGGTTAGCATTGGATGCTGAATGTGCTGATGGTTCATTGATCATAAGAACAAACCCCTGTTTTTCCGGTCCTTGTCTCCCACCATCCTTCGAAAGTTAAGCAATATGTTCCCAGCTCTTTAATACCCCAAAATTGACGAGCATCACCATATTCCAAAATATGTTGGAAGCCTTGTTGATTGAACAGGTGTATAAGCCCAAATCCTCGTATGCATCTCCAACCAAACCCTAACCACAGGTAATAAAGTACCTTTATTAAAGCTATAACTTAAGACAAAATATTTCACCTTTATGGAGAATGCACACTTGTCATTATCTGAATGGCTCTGCTAGCCTTATGTGGTCTCCTTGATGTTCCTTAGGCATTTGCTTCAAAAATCTGTTGACCTCATCATTAAACTGCTCATTTTTTTCATAAATCAGCACCTATAGCAGTTCGCGCTACGAAGCTGCTATTTCTGCTAAAACAGAGTGTATTTGCCTTGAATTGCTTGAACTCATGACTTCTTCAGACCTCTTCTACAAGTGTTAGGGACCTAGATGACTTCAAAATGATGGAGTTTAAACAAAATTGATCAAAACTTTGGAACAACAGCTTACTCAGAATCAGCAATTTCATTTAGCAGCTAATTTATTTAGCTGTGCTTTCAATTTTGCAACCTCCTTTTCCATGGCTGCGATTTCAGCTACAGCCCTCTCCATCTTAGCCATTTCTCTTTTAGTTGCCTTCCACTGGTCCTTTGTAGATGTAGTATTTCCTTCTTGAGAAATGATGATTTTTTTATTCGAACCTTTCTTCTTGATTTCTTTTGCTTCTTCTGTTCTAGATTGTTTCTCAATTTCTCTTGCTTGCTTTCTTGTAAAAGGTTTTTTCTTTATTTTCTCTGCCTCCTCTGTTTTGGGCAGTTGTTCAATTACCTTTGTTCTGGGCATCTTTACAGCTACCTCTTCTTCATGCACTTTCTCAGCTTCTTTAATTTGTTTCCTTGTAACTGGCCCTCGTGGTTTGAACACAAACTCTTCACTAGGTTCATCAAACCTTAACCTCTTCGAAGCCTTTGATTTTTTAGTGCTCTTTGGTGATGATTGAGTTAAGTTGATGTGCATTGGCTCAATATGCACTGGTTGAGCCTGTTCAAACTCAATAGCCTCAAGCAAATCACTCAAACTAGCCTTTGATATTGGACTTTCCTCAACAGCTATTGATTTGCCCTTCTCCTTGCTTAATTGACTTCTGGTCTTTACTCTTGATACCTTTTCAGCCCCACTTGATACAGGCGCATCTTTCTTGTGCTTGACCTTCTCTTTTGGTGATGGTTGAGGTGGCTCTTTGATAACCAATGGCTTCACTGATTTCTGCAATTTGGTCTTGGTCTTCTTCTTATCTTTTATCTCCTTTCTAAGCTCAGCAAGAGTAGGTTCCTCAATTGACTCTTCTCTTTCCCTAATAGGCAATGGGGTGAGGCCTGTCTTACTCTGAAAGCCAGCCATAAAAATAAAGGAATTCCAATCCCTACCAATTTTCTGCAGACCATCCAACACTAACAGTTTCACTAAACCATGATGAAACAGTGATGTCTCACAGTTATCCTTCTTCAATTGAATTTTATCACACATTTTGCTGAGGCTACGAAACAAGTAGAATGGGATATCTATAGATGCTTTGCCTGTAAAATGTAGCAACAGCTTAAAATGATAGGAGTAAACTTTAGTATATCTCCCTTCACATGTTAAATATTTTTGAATACATGTAAGGAGAAGTGCATAGTGTTCCTTTACATAATTCCTTGGCACAGCCTTTGTAAGATCTTCATTCACATAAGGTTCCTTCAAGAATTCCTTGCAGGGGTTCATATCAAATTTGAAGTTTTTAAACCACTCCTGCCCTCCTCTCGGAATCTCAGTCACATTAGCAATAGCCTCTGGAGATACTGGGAATTCTAACATAGACACTTTAGAATTTAAACCTGTAAGGCAAATGCTTTTGTTACCTCAGCATGCCCACCCTGCAGCTTCTCACAAAATCTCCAGCAACCAGCATCCTTAAAATCTTTTCTTACACCTTCATCTCTTAATGCAAGATCCAATCCCTCGGGTTCTGTTCTTTGGCATCTTCCAGACCGATGCCCCTTTTTCTCCATTTCGCTTTGAAATCTTTCGCACAGAGAAACACCACCAACTTCAACTCAAATGGAAAATTCAAATTTTGGAACGCAGGCTCGCTTGCAATTCAGGTTCTTTTAAAGAAGAAACTCAGGCTCCTTTGCAATTTAACAGTCTTATCATACAAACGGGTCAGTTCATGCATCATTAACAAACATCATAACACTACCATGCATTACAAAACCGTTTGAATGATTTTTATGTGCGTGGCTATGAACCTATTGGTGGAATGATGGCTCATAATCGCTTGGAAAGGACGCCAACTGAAAATAAACAGACGGACACAATGACTCATCCCCCCAGACATGACATTTCAAGAATCTGTGCTGCAAAATCCCCGAATCCTCGATTTCGTAGCGCAGATAATTATAAATTAACAAAATGTGCTACGAAATGGCTGGTTACTGACACGCTGCGAAAAAGCTAAAATATCATTGCGCTGCAAAATCAGCCAATAAAACTGCGCTGCGGAAATGCGAAAAGGACCAGTGACGTAAACAAGATACGACATGCCTTATACAATCATGATGGAGGATGACTAACGGTATTTGAAAATGATTCACATCAATATCTTTCTAAAACATGATCCCTAAGTAACAAACGTAGGACAACCACCATTTGACACCCATTTTTGACAATGAATTTTTTTGGACAACACTATGTACATATGACTGCAGTTCTAGGTGATAACAGAACACTCAAATGGAAGAAGAGGAATCCCACACAGAAAAAGAAGGAAACCCGATAGAAAAAGGGAAACATGACCCCACCAAAGATGAGCCTAAAGCATAAAAGAAGAAAGAATCAAAAGCATAAAAGGGTAAAACCACAGTAGATAAAAAGAAGAGGCCAAGAACTGAAAGGAAGAAGCTTAAGATAGTTCAGAAAAAGGTTTCCACAGGAAAAGCAGAAGCTAAGCAAGCAGAGGAGCAAAGAAAATCAGAAACAACAGAAGAAAAACCAGTAAAAATAGGGAAAACAACAAATGAAGAAGAAGAAGCAAAGCAGGAAGAAGTGTCTCCTAAGACACTAGCAAGAGAGGTAGCAGTTTTTCTTGCTGTACTTAGTACTCCAGTTAACCCCAAAGGAAAAAGGAAGAGACAACCATCTATGTACTTCAAGGCTCGAAAGAGCACCAGAATAAAGATGGGGAAGCCTCAACCACCTTCAAAGGAGCCCATCATCATTGAATATGTCCCTACTGCAAAAGAAGAGGAATCTCCAGCTAAAACCCTCATTACCTATGAAAGGGGCAGTCCTAGAGCTTCTACTTGGAAATAAAGGATCAAACTTATGGACTCTAAAAAAGTCCTACAAGAGGCACAGACTGCTCTACAAGAGATATTGACAAAGCTTCGAGAGACTGAAAATCTTGAAAAGAATGCAGAAGAACAGATCAAGGAGGAAGATTAGGAAAAAGAGATACCAGAGCCAGACCCTCAGCCTAACTTAGGCTCTTACTACAACCTTCTGGAAGGAGGGAAAATCATCCCACAAAAGTTTGCAGTCCCTTTTTTCTTTGAGCTGGAAAAGGAAAGAGTAAGGACCCATACATGGATGTAGATTGCAAAATCAAGAGGGGTGGAAGACATTGGGAACATGGAAAACAAATTGATGGAAATGGGAAAATAATTGAGCATGGTTAGGCATACAAAAAGCATCATAAGAGCTCAATTGGAGGCAGAAAATGAAATGTTAAAGAATCAGCTGCAAGAAAGGAAAACCCGGGCAGAAAATGAGCTGTCAATCTTAAAAAGACAGCAACACGAAAATGAACCCCAGGCAGACAGTGAGACATTAATAAGACAACTACAGGAAAGGGAACCCCAACAGAAAATGAGATATTGATCTTAAGAAGGCAGCTACAGGAAAGGGAAGCCCAATTCACCTGCATGGCTAGCTCGGCTATGGAGGCATTACAGTGCAGGCAATGAGCCAAATCATATGCAGTGTACCTTAAGGATTAGTGGCTCCAATTTCAGATCAAGACACTGGCCAAGAGGGGCATAATACCTTTTCAGGATTATGGCCAATTCATGAATCTATGTGATCACAGTTTTGCTAAGGACAAAGCGAAGCTGGCAGAGTTTTACTTGCACAACATGGCCCTTACTGATATGAACCTATGGGATCCCAATGCTGTGTTAGGAGACTTGCAGCTGATCGCCATGGCATCTTGGATGAGCCATGAAGAGAAAAGGGTAGCAAAAATAAAAAAAATGATGGCAAAAGCGCTGAATGAACCTCTGATGATTAGAGCAAAGCCAGCAGACCTCATGGCTCTCATCTATGCCCACCAACACCTTGTAGTTAATCCTTAAAGTGTCCCCAAATATGTTGATAAGCAGGACCAGGCTATTGCACATTTTGAGGACATGGAGAGATTGTTTGGAGATGACCACATTCATGCCTGCATGAGAAGGTGGAACACATTGCCAAACAACCTACAAATCAGGGAGTATCACTCCCCAAACAGGATGAGGGAAGCCATGAGGAGAGTGCCACTATATAAGCAGTCTATGCAAAGCTTGAAGGCCAACTGGATTGGCCTTAAATGCAGTCCTCCACTGCCACTAGGACTGTTGGAAGGAGTAAAAGAGGAGGAAGAATAGAAACAATGGGAAGAGGTGGATAGAGAGGCAGGATTCCATGATAAAGAGGAAGATATCACATCAGAAGCATGGGATGTCAGGGAATCTATCAAAGCCATCAAGGATGAAGAGTTAGACTAATTGCTCAGAGGATGAGTAACCCATTCAGTAGGGGGATGATGATGAGCCCCAGAAATGGGTAATTATATGGGTTCATTTTGCCTCTTAATTCGACTTAATCCACCATTCTCATTAGTTTATTACATGTTTTTGAATATATTTATGCTAATAGAGTGAATTGGGTGTGCCATTTTGCCATGTAGTCTAATGTGTGCTTTATGTAGATTTTTTGGTCAATTTTGGACAAAGTCAAGGGATTTATGAGTAAATGGTAGCAAATACTCGAGGAAAATAGGGAAGAGGATTTGTAGGGGGTTGTCTCCTTCATTTATGACCCCTGTCCTTGAATCCTCCATCAGCAACTCAGAGCACAAAGGTCTACATTGATGCATCCAAGGGGCAGCCAAGCAAGTAAAGAAGGACTGTTGTTTATCTCCAGTTCTGGGAAGCCGAGCTCCTTGATTTTAGGAGGATTGTTTGAGGAATCCATTTGTATAAATAGGGGGGCTTAGAGCCTCAGTAGGTTAGCCAGTCATTAGTATAATTTTCACACTTTTTTGCAGCACTTGTTTAGCCCATTTTCGAGCTTGCTTTTTGAGAACAGTTCATGTAATGTGACTTTTATTTTTGATAATGGAGATGAAATAGTTTTTGAGCCAGCACTAATCTCTTTCAAAGGGCTGAAGCTCTTGGGTTAGGTCCCAACCCAAGCTACCCAACACCTATTTCTTTGTACTTATATGTTTTTTCTTCAATTCATGAGTTAATTTCTGTTACATAGATTCATTTTACTTTGTTTAGATTAGGTTTCTTTTGATGGGTTTCATAGTTGTTTCTATTTCAGTTGCTCAAGTAGGTTAATGCAGTGACAGAATAAGATTTAAAAAGGTCGACAACAGGGCCTAATCTCCTTTCTCCCTTTCTAGGACTATGATTCGAGGTCAAGGCACTACTGTTGCCACCAAAAACACAGTTTTGCTCTCCCATGCAATTTCTAGTGTGATGACTTGATTTGGAAAGATTAATGTATTGCTTCAGATTCAATTGCCTAGATCATTTCCTATTCTTTTACAATAGATCTCTTTGCATGCTTTTCTGTTCAAAGGTTATTATTCAGCATTTTTTGTTTGTAGGTCAAAAATTAGGTCAGGCTAGAGAAATTTTTGTTTTCATGGTATAGTTAGTCCTTTCTTTCATCAATTTTTGTAAGTAGATGTGCAGATCTCTTGCAGGACACCTCAGCTCACCATACATCCATAAAGTATCTAGCATTAGCTCACTTATCACAGATTCCCCAAGTCATTCGCAACATTTCACCAATCTGCCCTAATTTCTGCATTTTTCTCCATAAGCTTCCCTCTTGCCATTTGAACAAATCCAACCATCATGTTCCCTCTTGATCTTCCTTGACAAGCTCCAGACACCTCAAAAAATTCATCTAGCCTTCAGTTACCCTTTCCCATCATTTTTCCGCCTTCAAAACCTCCAAAAGTAGCTCTCGGCCTCCTCCTGTAGATCCACTGCAACCTCCTATAGAATTCCCTGTAAGTGGTTTTTCGAAATCCGATTGCAATGGACATCTTCAGAAGGGTACTAGGGGCTTCTTAGGATCTCTCCACACCTTCCTCCACCTTTGCAAAAACCATGTCCATCTTCCTTCGCCATCAAACCTCTGCACAATCACAACCAGATATATTACAAGCATAATAATTTCACATAAAAACACTCAAAAGCACAAAAAGATGTTTTCTTCTGATTTCTTTTCAGAAATAGATTGAATAAATGTAATTTACCTTTTTTCAGTAATCAATGGCATTCATCGCATTATTTTCTATCTCTTTTTATGCAAAAGTAGGGTTAGTTGGATAAATTAGGGTTTTCTAGGGTTTGCATTACATTTCAGTCTTCCTTCTCTTTGTGCCAATAGAATAGCCTCCATAGAGTTAGCTTTATTTCATTACAGTTAAAAGCTTCTTCTGAGAATTTGTAGAAGTTGGCTTAAGCTCCTAGTGGTTTTGCGCCAGCTAACCAAGTGACAACCTGCAATAAGAGCTAGTACTTGTGCATACAACACCATCGCTTCCAAGTTTGTTATGAACTACCAGGTTGATAAAAGTAAAGTAAGAAGCCCCAGGAGTTGCAGCATTATTGCTGCAACACTGGTGCTCATCACATGCAACAATTTTACACTCAACTAGTACACAACTCATGTTACACTAGCCTTGTCTCCTCCACTCCAACTGAGCAATTCAAATTCCATGCATGCATGAGCTATTTTGGGTGATTGATTAGTTAACTGATAGATCTCTGAGTTAGATTGTTGTCTCACTACTAAACTAGCCTTCATCTGACTCTATTAATTGTTAGAGGTTAGTTAACTGAGTACAACTAAAAATTACTAAACTAGATTGCTAAATTTAGTAATCAACACATGCATGGCTGAACTCCAAAACCACTAACTTGAGTTTGTTGATCTAACAGAGTGACAAGAGTCATGTAACACTAGTTAAATGCCTCCAGGATGCCTTGCTGATGTGGAAATTTGATTTACTCAATTTGACTAAGGCTAAAGTCAAATTGAACCCTTCTTGCTACACTTTCTAACAAGATAAATATTATAAACCCTTAAATAAGCATGGTTGACCATGGTTGATTTTCATATTATCCCTTAGATTTAACAATTATCCGTTGGGTTTAATATTAATAATTATCCCTTGGGTTTAATATTATTATTTATAGGTCCATAAATACACCAGTATCGAAATGTATAAATTATATGAGCTATAGTTGAATGTTCGCAAACCATGTAGAGAGGGCACTCTTCTATAGAGTCTTATACTTTAAAATTTGAAAAACAAATAGTGTGCATGTTGCCATTACTATATAATTGTATTAACTGTACATATATAAATGCTCAGATTACAAAATAAAACCATTCCTTGACAGCCCCAACCACTATCAAAACAAAACCCTCTCTACTGAGGGAAGAGTAAGAACTATAACACAAGTTTAATTGTTCAGGCACATTAAACATTATTACATCAACGACATAAAAGAAAACGAACAACATTCCAATATTTAAAGAATTTAACAACATTATAACCTACCCCAACCGCATAAAGGAAAACGAATAACATTCCAATATTTAAAGAATTTAACAATATTGTAACCTACCCATAAATGTACTGCACAAACAAATTATTCACACAGAGATGAAAACTATGTTCTGTAGCCAAAAAGTGCACACAACCTAATTTACTTTGGCCAGCTAGTAAAAACTGATAGCCTAGAAATAAGTTCCAGAATTAAACTAATTATTTAAAAACCTACAACAAGCATATTTGGTAATAGAATATTAACTAAAATTAATTAATTATATTAATTATATTAAATATTAAAAATATATTAATATATAGTAATACTATATTAATAAATTAACGTTTTGATTAAACTACTTATATATCATAATTCATTTTAGCTTTAATTCATATTATGCAAAATCATTTTATTTTAAAAACAAGCTTATGCCTGTGCCTATGAACGGTATATTAATGATCGGTTTTAGATGAAAATTTTATTATGTTGTGTACAAGACATGAATTGTTACAACTTATATTTTAATAATAAAATATTATAAAAAACGAGGATTGAAATATTATTTCCAGCACACAAAACTTAAAAAATTAGTACTATCTCTCACAGAAATAGTTATAAATGAATGATTTACCTAACACAGTTAAATCATAACAACTGATATCTAATCTTAAACATTTTCATATTATTAAATTGATAAAAAATGCTTTTATTTCGTTTATTCAATTTTTAAACTATATACCATCACTTATTCTTATTATCAATTTCTCTTTCCTCACCAATCATATTTTCTCATATATATCTTTTATATGTCATCTTTTAAAAGAAATAGCAATTTATGTAAATAATCATTTATTTGATCACATTCCCAGTGATAATCTTTTGATTCTCCTTTTTATAATGGTTAATCAAAGAAATTTCTAGCCCTTATTCTACGTTTTCTAATCCATTACAAATGAGATAACCTTAACTCTATCGTGTAGCTTAATTTTATTAAACATGTTAAACTAACAATTTAAGAGATTAGTATCTTAACCCTTAAATTTTTTATAAAAATCATTTATTAAATTTATGCGTATTTATATTTTTTTTTAAATGTGTTTTAATATATTTTTAATAGTTTTGTTTTCAATAAATAAATATCGAGCTTTCTCTTTGTTTTATATTTTTTTTATAAATAAATATATTTGTTTTTCATAATTTAATTAGAATTCAAAAATTATACGAATGGAAAATATTAAATATTTTGAAATTTAAATTTATTTCTAAATGTAGAAATCTACAAGGTAAGTTCCTCAGACAGAACACCAAAGGACACCACTCACAAACAGAGCACAGATCAATACACCAGTATTCTTGATGTGGTTAAAATCCTCAAGAGGGAAACATTCCACAGCTTGAGCCAACGCCGGCCACTTTAGGAAATTTATTAATAAAAGAAATAAAATGTACATAAGTTGTTGTTGAAAGCCAAACTTTAACAGGATCTGAAGAAGCCATAGCGATTCCTAACTAGCTTCTATGACGCCACAATACTCTGCTTCTGCTGAAGAAAGAGAAATGGCACTTTGTTTCTTGCAAGCCCATGTAATAGGTCTAGAACCAAGAGTGAAGGCATAACTTGCAGTAGACTTCCGATCATCAGGGTCACCAGCCCAATCGAAATAAGTGAAACCAACCAATAGAGGAGATGCTTTTGCACTATAATGAATCCCAAACTGAACTATACCTCGAGCATAACAAAGTATTCTTTTAGTTGCTTTCTAATGACTTCCATGTGGGTTTTGCATAAACTGAGCAATAAGGCCAACAATAAAGGAAAGGTTAGGACGTGTATGAGTTAAATACAAAAGTTTTCCTACAAGTTGACGTTATAAGGTAGTATCAATTTCAGGGGAAGTACAAGTGATTGAAAGTTTGGCTCTAGACTGAAAGGGAGAAAGGGTTGGATTACAGTCTTCCATGTGAAAATGGCGTAGAAGATCACAAGCATACTTGAATAGGGAAAGCGAAATACTTTCCTTAGTTTGCAAGACTTGAAGACCAAGAAAATAATGCAAGTGTCCTAACTCTATCATTTCAAACTTATTTTTAAGGCTGGACTTCACATGGTTTATAAGGCTAGGATCACTACCAGTAAGGATAAGATCATCAACATAAAGAACAAGAATGAGACTTACCCACTTTCTTGGTGTAGACAGTGTCACGCGGAATCAGTTGATCTTGTGGACAAGACAGACCTTCCTAGAATCTAATGAAGACCTAATGACAAACAAACTAACCAAACACTATCTTTCTCTAAATGTGCTTTATAAGTAATGGGAAACAAGTGTGTTTAAGGGCCTACCTCATGTCCAACGCAAGTTTGTAGATGCCTTCACTTCTTTGATCCAAGTAAGTTCCTTCGTCGCAAACCTGCAAGCACAAACAAGGCAAACAATTAAATAGCACCTGAATATCCAATATTATAAAACATATTTAACATGAAAGTCAAGGAGTCCATGAAACAAATAGCATAAGATACTTGTTGAGAAAAATGAGCTTGATTGTATTAATTCAAAAACAAAAGAACCTTACAAACTTTGCATTGACGCTGTACAAGCTCCTTCCAGGGTCCAACAAGAAGTCTCCTTTACTTTGACAAGCTTCACTCACTCCCTAATGGGGCCAAGAAGCTGTTGGATACCTATACCAATAGGTTTCATATTTCATGATTGGCAAACTCAAATGCCAAATATGCTCTGCTTTGCTGATACAAAGATCCCATATTTCCAAGGAAAGGCAAGGTGTGTACATGCCTTCATGTCTATTAAATTTTGATGGATGGTCCAATAGTTTAATATGGATCATGCCATGTTTCAATTTCCTGTTGTAGAATAGAGAAAGAAAGTCTGTCCAAAACTGTTTAATCTTGGCAGATCAGTAGTCAGGCAGAGAAGCTAAGGTTCCCAACTGCTTAATCTGGGGCCTTGGAAGACATAAGGGTAGTGCTAGATAGGAAATCAAAGGAAAAAGCCAATGAAAAAGAAAAGGCACATAAGGGTTTGCAAGTCCAAGTGCACCCTCCAAGAAGAAACAAAAAATGCTAGGCAAATAGTTGGGTAGGTAGATGGGGTTGCAGAAGTGGTGTTCCTTCCAAGCAGAATTTTGCTGATCAATACAAGGAAAACAACATAATGAAGCATGCCTAACTTCCCTTTTTTCCTGATTCATCACTCATTACTAACATCCCTTCACCAGTTGTGTTTGTGAAAGAAATTCAAGGTTTTATGTTGGTTCTTGATTCTTAAGAGCCACATTTCTTGTGCAAAATTCTTTTCATTTTGATCTACTCCCTAACTAAGTTGTTTTCAAGAAAACTTAGTAATATCACTCCTCATTCACCTTCTCCCTCCATATTAACCTCTAACTTTTATTATCTAACTCCCTATGTTACCCTTTCCCTACTATTTTAACACCATGGTGTATAAACCCTAAGCATTCTATAAATATCCCCTCCTTGGCATTATAGCCATATGATTCACTACCAGGGAATCAAATTGACATCTATTCAGTTTGAGAACCAAGCCTAACCTCTTTTTCACCTTCAGAAACTCATCTACTTATCCAACCCTTCATTTTGCCTAAGAAACCTTGAAAAACCCTTTTTCACCCTTAGACCCGCTCAAAATGCAAAATATATGGAAAAACCCACTTTGTCCTCCTTATCCTAAGTTCGGGACCCATTTGCGCTTTTATATCGAATTGCATAAAAAACCCACTTAGCCTAAGTTATTATTGCCATGCGCGATTTTACAAAAAATCATTGAAAAACCATAGTTTTCCGCCTTATCCCAAAGTTTTTGGATATGCGTGATTTAATAAAGAAATACATTGGAAACCATGAAAATCATTGACATTTCTAAGGGCCCCGCCGAGCGCAAATCCCAAGGAAAATAATATTTTAATACCCGCTCGACGCCGTATCATCCGCGCAGATCTTTGGCCCGTCGACCGTCCGATCAAGCACTTTTCATCCGACAGTTGACGCAGATATCGGACCGGCCCCGATGTTCGAAAGATATTATCTGATATCTGTCAGAGGCTGACGTCAGGCCGGGTCCACGCGTCGCCCCCAAATCGTATCGGAGCCCCCTCTAACAGATTCCTTTCCGTATCAAAAGCGGTGCAATATGATACCGCCATGGTTTCCGGTTTTCTGCCAATCCGCCTGCCTGTGTCAGCGCCGCGTCACTGCCTGCGTCATCGCCGCGTCCACAACCTCCATCCGCCATTGCTCCACCTATCTGCCACCTCACCACCACCGTGGACCACTCATAGGCCGCCACGTCACCTGATGACGTCATGCTGACGTCATCCTACCCTGACCCACCTGATGACGGCATGCTGACGTCACCTCAAAAAGGCGCGAATGTCCCAAAAAAGCTATATTTTGTCAATTTTCGCGTTCTTTTTGCACTTTTTGCAAAAACTGTTGTTGCGCCCTCTGCATGCATTTTATGACCAATTGCACCAACTTGCTCAAAATCGACCAAGAGACCTTCGGCGTGCCTACCCACTTGCATTCGTGACCCAGACCATTGAGTTTACCAAGTATTTATCCCTGCAAGTCTTCTCTAAGCCTGGTTTTTGTCTACAAATAACTAAAAGCTCACTTAAGGCACTGAAAACGCATAATTCACCGGTGAATTCCCTGCACCCAGTTCCCACTTGGAAATTTAACCGTCGAAATTCATTAGCCGAGCCTGTTTTAGCAAAACTTTCATTAAAAACCTACATTCTGTTCGCACAGTCGTGAACAAGAAACCCGGAACCTACATTTAATTATTGAGGAAGGTCTGTTAAAGACAAGGATTTCCCTTCTCAGGTGACTGGAGCAGTATTTCAATTGCTGCAAACTTGCCCTGTCATCCTCCATCTCTCGAATTCACCTCTTCACTCAGGCAGTGCTCTTTTTCTGTTGCCTAGTCTAAGTAACATCAGTCTACATACAAAACATAGTCTAAGTAACTATGGAGACTCCAGTTGCACCTGTGGCCCTCAATGTTTCCCCTTTGAATGCCCCTCAGAGAGAGCTAGAGTGGCAGGATTTGGCAGACCTGGATTACCAAATCTCAAAGGACTCTTTAACACACAGCAAGTTCCACCTCCACCTGCTAAATGAGCTTAAGGCCAAACATGTGGATGGGACAGATATATTGGGCATTTGGGATTCCTTCCTCCCAGTCTTCAGGCTCCCCCAGGTCAACCAATTCCCTGACCTGATTCACCTATGTGCTGTATGCTATGATGCCACCCAGAGAGCTGTGCTTGACCCTTCAAGCTTAGTTGTATTCTACATGACCCCTGAGGCCATTAGAGAGATGCTGCAGTTTAAAACTGAGAAGAAATTGGTTCCCTTGTCTTTGTTGGATTTGATCAACCAAGGAGCTAGAATGCTGACAGATGCACAGATCACAAAGCTGAACCAATTGTTTATCAACTCTGACACTGTGCAATACCCTCCTATTTTTGTTGGTTACCTCAACCAATTGGGTGTAGACCTTGCAGACATGATCAGTTCCATCTCGGGGTACAAATCAGTGGAATATATTGATGAGACTGTACTAGTGATGATGACTATGTTTTCCCCTGGCAAAACTCCAATCTCTTATGACTATGCCACATACATATCAGATAAGATGCATGAACAGTTTATGAACTTGTCAAGAGAGAAGGTGTTCAGATACACCTCATACATCTACCACTTAATTCTATATTATCAGCATGAGAAATTTTCCTTCATTGTCAAAAGAACTGATGCACAAGGCAATCCAAGGTCGGTAGTGTACTAGAGCTTAGTTTTTCACTGCAGAGCCTACTCTCCATACACTTACTATGAGTTCATAGACCTCTTCATCCACCCAGCCATGTCTCTGTTCCTAAGCTCACCTCCTCCAAGACTGACTGATGAGATGCAGAGAATCCTGCAGTTGTCCAAAGTGTACAGCATTGGGGATTGGTATTTTTACCAAAGCTACACCGTTATCAGAATATATGGTTGTGATCTACCTCCATACAGACTGCCCAAGTATGTGCCCATGAGACTATTTTCCCTTGAATACTTCAAGCCATTTGGGAATGCTGATATGATACACTTCTCAGGCAAGTGCAAGAAGGCACAACTGAAAGTGAAAAACCAATTGGGCCACCTTGTGTTGAACAAAAGGGAGGAAGGCTGGAAAGAAGCTGATAGAAAGCTAGAAGGCCTTGGCCTAAAGACCAGTTTCCTCTGGAAACCCTATACCCCAATCACTCCATATCATTAAGAAGGCGTCAAATATGGCCTCAGTTATGGCCATGTAAGGTTTCCTCACATTGAACATATGCCAATCAACCAAAAATGGAAAAGAGGACACTAGAGGAACCCATCACACAAGAAGACTGAATGAGAGAGCAAGAAGAAGACTTCTTAAATTGGCTGACTTGGAACTTCCTGCACAGGTATACTCTCTGCCAAAGCCTCAAGCAGGAGCAGCTGCCTCATCCTCCATAGCACATCAGGAGGTAGTCCAAACTACAAGCCAAGCTCACAGCAAAGGCAAGGAGAAAGAGATGGAACAGGAACAGGTACAGCAGGCACAGGTTCAACAACCCCAACAGGTACCACAGCCACAAAAGGAGTAGCCAGGGCAGGGAGAACAGATAGCAGAGGCCCCAATGGCCACACAGTAGCAGCCAACACAAATGGCACCTCTCAGGCAAGACTCAAGGATTGATTCTTCTGTCCTCCAAACCCCACAAAGGGAGGATATCAGCAGGAAAAGGGACAGAGAGACTCCCCTTACCACCTTAGTAACTCAAGGGGAGAAGAGGAAAAGGCTAAACCCTTTCTCAGAAGAAGAAATGCCATTGGGGCAAACTTCAGGTACAGGCTTGCCCAGCATGGAGGCTTCAGCCAGCTCCTTCCAACAAGAACAAGAGAGGGCAGCAGGAGGAGAAGTTAGCTCCTCAGGCCAACAGAGGGAAGGCGAGAGAAGCATCAAGAAGCAATTCAAGGACATCAAAAAGAGAAATGAACCCTTGAGGCTGCAGTTATATAATCATCTATTGAAAGTGGCTCCCACAAACCAGCAAAGACTCATGTCTGCATATGATGCACATGAGGGTAAAATGATAATGAGCCATTTCACACCAGCAGTGCAGCAACCACAGTCAGCTGCCGATTACATTAGGACCAACCTTGAGGTCCTGTCCAAAGACATCCACCCAATGGATCTGATTGAGTTGCACAAACAAATGAGTGAGATGGTGTATGCCACCTTGGCAGGCAAGACCTTGGTGAACTATAGGCTACAAAATAGCCTAAATAACACCACTGCACAACTTGAGCTGGAAAGGGATTCCTCTCAAGCAAAGGACAACAGGATCAAAGCTCTAGAGGAAATCATAATAGAGCTTGGACATGATCCTAAAGATGTCAAGGCAGTGCAGGAGATTCTGAAGCGAAGGGATGCTGATATGGCAGCACTGAGGAAAATGATAAAAATCCCAGCAACTCTTCATCCTCAAACAGAAGAGATTGCCCAGCTCAGACAAGATAAGGATGCAGCTGCTATGCTAGTTACATTATATAAAGAGCTCATCCACACACAAGAGAAGCTGCAAGAATCAGAGACTACCCTTCAGCCAGCGTTGCAGCAAAAGGAGGCAGGGCAAACTTCACAACCTCCTCCAGAAACAAGTAATCTGGAGGAAGCCCCTCAAACCACTGCCCCTCCCAGTCAGCAGACTCAACAGGCAGCACCGTCCACCTCAGCACCAATAACAGAGCAGGCTGAAAGCCTTGACATGCAGAAGCTGAGGAATGAGATTCAAGCCTTGGAGTCTCAAATCTCAGAGTTGAATCAAGCCAAAGACACTCTGGCTAAAAACAATGAGAAATATGACAAGTCCAAGAAGAATGTGGCTGAAAGAGAAAGAGAGGTAAAGGCTCTTAAAAAGAGAATAAATGAGCTAGAGAAGGAGCTCACACTAGACAAGGTGACATCTGAACTCAAAAGGATCCTATGGGGCAATATTGGCCAGTCCATCACAGACCAGTGGGAGTACATTGAGGCCATCCATGAGCAAGTGGCGCTCATTGGAAAAGCACATAGAAAAATCCAAAGGGCAAGGGCATCTCTAGGCAACATGCCTGAGATTGCCACCAGAATGATAAATGTGCTTAACTACAGGACAAGCTCCCAGCTCATCAAAATGGGAATTGCCAACAGGACTAAGACCATTTCAATGATCAAAAGGGTCTTGACATTAAGAAACCTGGTTCAGACCCTGGAAAGAAGAAGCCAGGACATGTAGGCAGATATCAATAAGTTTCAGGACAGGTTCATAGCATTACAAAATAGAGGTCTTCCTAGCCTGACGGAGCCATCAGGAAAGCTACTCTCACATGCAAAATATGCCAAGAGAGTCAACACTTTTTCTACCAATCAGATTTCAGAAACAGCAAGCACATCAGCAGAAGCAGGGCCAGCAACAGGACAGACCCTTTTCAACAGGGTGGAGAGCTTATTCTTCATAATGAATGAAATCACTCACTTGTTTGATGAGCCTCCCCATTTTTACAAGTATACAGAGGCAGATGAGACCATGGGGTCAATTTTGAGGCATCAACTGCCTACACAGGAAGTGTGGAATAATTTGATACAATTACTATTAAATCAAAGTCAATAATTATGTTGTTTCTTTTTTGAAATTATTTAAATTTTCATACACAGGAAGATAAGGACACATCAGCAGGTATGCAGAAAGAGGCTGAGCCAACTCAGCACAAATATTTGGCCACCACAGTAGCACTGGCAGTCACAGGTGACAGGGCCGACAAGCTACAGGAGGACAGATCTGCACAGAGACGTCATTCAGCAGTTATAACAAAGCGCTCAACCGACTCAGTGAGCTCCAAAGGTCAAAATCTTCTGACAGGAGTAAAGAGCATTTATGTTGTATTAAAGATTGTAATAAATTCTTATCTACAATTTCTGTACAAGTTAATGAAGATATTTTACCTCTCAGATGACTCAATGCCTGAGATATTTTGTATGAAACACTTCTATATATTCCCCCTCGCATATGTTGGCAGGGGTTAGACGTTGGATGTAAAGGATTGTTCATATCTATTCTACTGTTCTTTTACTGTAACTCTCAGAGAAGTAATACAAAAGACGATGGAATTTCAAAAGCTCTGTGTTGCTTGATGTTTTCTGGTGATTAGCTGAAAGTTGCAGGATTCCTGCGTATTTCATGACACAATAAGTTTCTCTTATAACTCTTGCGTTATGTGTTTTGTTATCTTTCATATCTCGTTCACGTTTCCTATGTGTTACAGTTAATAGCAAGGAAAAAGAATAGTTCCAGGACTTAATCACAGATTACCCTGAACTCAATCTGAGCTATTTTGAATGTTTTTCTTCAGTTATGGTAATGAAAGCGTAATTCTTAACTGCTACCCTTTCACACTGTATCTTCACAGTGATTATTGTTTCAGGAATTCAAGCTTGCTCCTGAGGAATACATCCCTTTCTTACACCCCAGCTTAGTGGAAAATTCTTAATTGCTTTTCACTGGTTGTTTACACTCCATCATCACAATTTCAAGTTTGTTTCATGAAGTATCTAAATGGCCCTGTAATTCTAGCTGCTCAAACTCAAGATTTCAAGAAACCAACAGCCATAGACTCCATTGCCCAATGGACTAACTTCATCTACAGATCTTCACTTTGAGCACAGAAAGACATCCTTCCAACCAAACATAAACAAAAAACCTTTACTTCATAACTAGCCTAATATCACCACAGAACATAGACAAACCTTATAGAGAGAGCCCTCTCTGATTACAGCTAGGCTAGGAGTTGTAATCCAAAGATTGGTTAGTGGTTACCCCAGCCGTATTCCCTTGGGAGTCATAGGGAACAACCTGGGTGTTAACATAAATGGCGACTCCACTGGGGAGCTCTTCAGGATTTAGAAAAAACTATATATCTGCTAAAGTTACACTTGAAACCTGAATATCAATCAAGAAGCCTTCAAAGCTGTTTCTGTACCAACACTAACAGCCTCAGGGAAGAGTTGATTCAGTTAATCTTCATACTCATTTTAAGATACTATAGCCTTTTCAAAATCTTGTCCAGTCCTTGCAAGAAACAAATTTTCCTAGAAAACTCAAAAAGACAAGCTCAGAAACTGGCTTCCAAGAAGAATCTTCGGTACACCAGGGCAAATCCTGACCCAAACCCACCTACTATCTTTGAAAATCCTAATACAATCTCTAAATTTATCAAGAAGCAGCAAGGGCCAAACAAGCTTGCTGACTTAAGTTCAGAGACAGTTCACCCCAACCCCATCTCCACTCCAATCAAGGTTCTTTTTCGCTCCACCCCTAATTCCCCTAGTTCTCCATCCACATCTCAAAGTTCCCCTCTCATATCCTCATCCCCCACACATACTCCCTTGACCAGCACTCTAGGCTCTGCTATACCTGTTACCCCTGTGGTACCCATTGTTCCTTTTGTCCCAGTTGTCCTTGTCAATCCCCCAAACCTTGTGAATATGGCTATGAGATATGCACCTCTTCAACTACCTGCTAATCCTGCAGCTTTACCTCAGGATTACCAAGCCAAAATCTCATATTTTGACTCCACTGGCCCTTATTCTGCTATTCAGCATGCCAAAAGAATGCAGGATCACTTTGAAAACTATGAGATAGATGATGAAAGTGTGAGGATGAGAATTTTTGTCCAAAGCCTAACAGGTGATGTCAGAACTTAGTTCAGGTCACTTCCTGCAAATACCATTACAACCCCTGATGAGCTTTACCAAGCCTTTACCAACAGATGGGAGAAAAAGAAGGATCCCTTGCACATACTTGGTGAATATGACATGATTAAGAGAGGTCCTCAAGAGACAGTTCTGGAGTAATGTGCCAGGTTCAATAATGTATACAATGCAATACCCCAAAACTTAAGACCTCCTCCTGATTTGGCCTTATACAAATTCCCTGATGGATTTGACCCTGATATGGCTTATCAATTGAAAGAAAGAGCCCCTCAAACCCTTGAAGAAGCACAAAAAGGTTGCTGTCACAGTTGAGGCAAACCTAATTGCTAAGAGGAACAAGGCAAGATTGGAAAAAAGAGTTGCCTTCAAAGAGGAACCCTCAGCCTTTGACCAGAAATTGGATGCAATAATCTCTGGTATGAAGAGGTTGGGTGACAGAGTGGAATCTGTGGAGAGAAAGTCATCATGGGAAGCACCACAAAACAATCCTAACAGAAATCCAAACTTTAGGAGAAACCAAAACCCTAACGTGGGCAAGGAAAACTCTGATCCAGAAATAAGACCCCCGTTCCAGGAAAACTATGCTGAAACATCCACTTCAGAAGAGCAAGTAGATGACACCCACATTCACCTAATGGGCCTCGATGATGAGCACCAAGTATTCCTAAGTCAAGAGGATCATGAGGATGAGGACATTAAACAATTTCAGACCAAGTCAAGTGAGTCATTTGACTTCAAACAAGGTTATGACACAGCTGTTTATGAAGTCCATAAACAATAAAAACTAAGAAGTAGAACTATAAACATAACATAGCCTGAAACAACAAAGGACAGACTTCAACCCAAGAGTGCCATAGTTACAGAACCAATGAACACAAATGATTCACTAATAAAGGAAGTAACCATTGAAGAAATTACTGAACAACTTCCCTCAACACAAAGGCCACTAGCTGCATCATCTTTACAGCCTAATCCAACAAAAGTTCCACAAGAGATGAATGAAAAACAGAAGCCCCAATATCAAGTTGAGGATCAAAAAGAAACTTTACTTAACAAAGAAAAGATGGTCGCCCACAACACTAGGGTTTAGATTGAAAAACCTTTTGATTTGGAAGCTGAAGTTGGAAAACTGAAAATAGCCATTCCTCTTGTAGAACTAGCCAAACATGACATCTACAAACAACAGATTAGGAAGTCCCTCCAACTCACTCGAGACAAAGACAATGTCAATGTGTTGGATGACACCCCAGAATTGCTGTTTGGTCCAGAAGTTGATGGAAAAATAGTAGGCACAGGGATCTTACCTTTTTATGTCAGTTTACATATCCATGATAAGATACTACACAATGTTATGTTTGACTCAAGTGCTTCTCATAACCTAATGCCAAAATCAGTCATGGAAAGGTTGAATCTAGATATTACTAGGCCATATAAGGACCTATTTTCATTTGATTCCAGCCAAGTTAAATGTCTAGGCTTGATAAAATACTTGTGTGTATCCCTGGTCCAATACCCAAATAAAACAATCTTGATGGATGTCGTTGTTGCTGATATCCCACCCAAGTATGGAATGTTATTGTCAAGATCATGGGGGGCTAAACTTCAAAGGTCCCTTCAATTAGACATGTCATATGCCACAATCATAGTCTTTGGTCAACCCAAGAGACTATATAGAGAGTCACTCATGAAATACATGGTCAACACTGAAGAAAAGCCTCAAAACTTCCCCATATATGCTGTCCATTCTGACATAGACTCATATATCCTTTTTAATGACAATACAGGTCACACAAACGAGGAAGAAATCCAGACAATCAAAACAGATCAGCATATCAATGAAGGAACCCCTGACATAAAAACATGGGTTGAGGAAAAAGATGGAAGTGTTCAAGAGGACAAATCAAATGATGATGAAACCAAGACACTTAAACAAGATCAGGACTTTAATAAACAAATTGCTGCTCTAGAAACAAAGCTGATCCCATCAAATGAGAAGACTGTCCTAAAAGTCAAACTGGATGAAGAACCTCAACTTCAACTCACAAGTTCAGACCACAGAGATATTATTCAACCTCCCCTAAAACAAGAGATCTTATGGTTCCTAGAATTTGATGGGTCAGTCAACAAGTTGGGGGCAGGAGCTGGAGTGTGGGTACATAACAAACAAAACAGCCATGCAGAGGGCCGAGCCTATAGACTGAACTTCAGGTGCACTAACAATGTGGCTGAGTATGAGGCTCTCTTACTAGGCCTCAAGTTAGTAAGATCCCTACAAGCCATAAGAGTTTCAATCTTGGGAGACTCAGACCTAGTTATCCAACAAGTGAAAGGCAATTTTGTCACTAATGACAAAAGACTGAGGTCCTATAGGTTTGCTGCTACTGAGCTACTAAAGTCCTTCACTGAATTTCAGATTGCCAAAATTCCTAGGGCTCAGAATCTTCATGCTCATAGTTTGGCTACATTTGCAAGTACCTGTAAGCTCCCTTTCGAGCCCCATCATTGTTTCACAGCCGAGATAAAACACAAACCATCTGTCCCAAACAATGTCAAAGACTGGCAGGTGTTTGATAATGATACACAAATAAACAATTTCTTGACTTTACAGGAAGAGTTTTTAGGTCTAAACATTGACACTGAGACAGCAAGTCAATCACAAAGACTAATGACAGCAAGTCAATCACAAATACAGGGTGAACAGAATAGCCAAGCAATATCACCCAAAACAGCTAATCAAATACGACATCCTACAATCTTCAACAAACACAACATACAAAGAATCCAAAAAATTAAATGTGAAGAGATAGCTGATTATGAAACTGAAGTGTTACAATTGAAGGACAATTTCCTTCCAATAGGTTTAGCTCCTTTAGAAGACATTTTTGACTCCAATGATGTTCCCAACAAACCTAAATTGTAGCCCCTCAACACTGCCATAGAAGAGCATAACATTGGGACTGTTAGACAACCCAAAGTCATAAAACTGTCTGCTGCACTACCTCCTGACCAAAATCCTAAATACATTGACCTTTTTAAAGAGTTTCAGGATGTTTTTGCATGGAGTTATGAGGATCTAAAATCCTATGACACCTCTGTAATACAACACACTATCCCACTTAAGCCAAATCAAAAGCCCTTTAAACAGAAGTTGAGGAGAATCAATCCTATGCTCCTCCCAGCAATGGTACAAGAGGTACAAAAAATGTTTAAAGCAGGCATTATAACACCAATCAGATTCTCTGATTGGATCTCAAACTTAGTCCCCACAAGAAAGAAGACTGGTGAAATAAGGCTCTGTGTTGACTTAAGAAACCTGAACCAAGTTTCCTTGAAAGATAATTACCCCTTACCTAAGATGGATCACATCTTGCAGAGGGTAGTGGGGGCCTCAAGGATTTCCTTGCTTGATGGATTCTCAGGCTTCAACCAGATCTTAGTTCATCCTGACGATCAAGACAAAACAGCATTTACAACCCCATGGGGAACCTTTAAATATGTCAAAATTCCTTTTGGGTTGAAAAATGCAGGGGCTACATTCCAAAGAGCAATGGAAATTGCTTTTGCCAAAGAGATTCATGAATTTCTGGTCATCTATTTGGATGATCTCACACCTTTCTCCAAATCTGACCATGAACATTTGAAACATCTAAGGCAGATATTCATAACTTGCAGGAAATATGGAATTTCCTTAAACCCTAAGAAATCCTTGTTTGGTTTGGAGGAAGGAAAACTATTGGGTCACATCATCTCCAAAGATGGCATCAGAATTGACCCAGACAGAATCCAGGCCATCTGACAAATGCCTCATCCAAGAAATATAAAGGAATTACAAGCCTTTCTGGGAAAAATCAACTTTCTAAGGAGATTTATTCCAAACCTGGCTGAGCTAAGCAGATCACTCAATAACATGCTTAAAAAGGATTCAAAAGTAAAGTGGACAGTAGAGGCAAACCAAGATTTTGAAGGTATCAAGTTTGCCCTCACTCAAACCCCAGTCTTAACTAACCCTCAATTTGATAGGGAATTCATCATATTTTCCTTTGCTTCCCAACACACAATTGCTGCTGTTTTACTGCAGAAAGATGACCAAGGAAATGAGAAACCCATTGCTTTCTTTAGTAAAGCTCTTAGAGATGCACCCCTCAAGTACCAGATCATGGAAAAGCAAGCATATGCTTTGGTCAAAGCTATTAAAGACTTTAGGATATACATCCTATATTCCCATGTTATAGCTTATGTACCAAGCCCAATTGTTAAAGACATACTTACTCAAGAGAACTTAGAGGGAAGAAGAGGAAAATGGATTGCAAACATTCTAGAATTTGATATTGAAATAAGACCTACAAAACTAATAAAAGGGCAAGGTTTGGCTAAATTAATGTCTGAAACAAATTTCCAAGCCTTGGACATGAACCAACTGGACAATGAACCGGAGCTGGCGACTCCAAAGATCAATGTAGCCTTTGAACAATCCCCCTGGTATTCTGATATCTGTTATGTGTTACAAAACCTGTGTGCTCCCCCAGGGCTGTCCAGGACTAAATGTAGGTTCCTAAAAATGAAAGCTTCAAAATTTTGTGTCATGGATGGCAATCTGCTTTGGAAAAACCATGAAGGCATCTTATTAAACTGTTTGATTGAAAATGAGACTAATAAAATCATGGAAGAACTTCATGCAGGTGATTGTGGTGGGCATTTGTATTGGAAGTCCACTGTGGATAAGATACTGAGAGCTGGATACTATTGGCCTACTGTTTTCTCTGATGTCAAGAAATTTACCACTTCATGTCATAAATGTCAAGTGTTTGAAGGGAAAAGACAGCTACTGCCACTACCTTTAAAGCCTATTGCAACAGAGAGACCATTTCAGCAATGGGGTTTGGATTTTATTGGAGAAATTAACCCTTCATCTTCAGGCTAGCATAGATGGATTCTAACAGCTACAGACTACTTCACTAAATTGATTGAGGCAATCCCATGTAGACAAGAAAATGACTCCACTATCATTCAGTTTCTTGAGACCAATATCCTTGCTAGATTTGGATGTCCTGATAAGATAATAACAGACAATGCTGCTGCTTTCAGATCTAAGAATATGGTCAGCTTTTGCCACAAATTCCACATTACTTTGGGCCATTCCACTGCATATTATCCCCAAGGAAATGGTCTTGCTGAATCTTCAAATAAAAGCCTTGTAAACATGATAAAGGAGGTGTTGGAGGAAAACAAAAAGAATTGGCATAAGAAACTTGTCAATGCCTTATGGGCAGACAGATTAACAACCAAAAGATCAATTGGGGTCAGCCCATATGAGTTGGTCTATGGACTAGAAGCCAAATTTCCTTCATCACTAGGGATCCCTGTAATGAAGCTACTACAAGAAAGTCAAGCTGAGCCAAATGATATGCAAAGGAGGGTAAATCAAATTATATTTTTGCAGCAGACCAGAGACCAAGTTTATAATAGAGTTCAAATCCTACAAGAGAAGCTCAAGAAAGCTTTTGACAGAAGGACCAAGGCTGAAGATTTCAACATGGGTGACAAAGTTCTCAAGTGGGATTCAAGAAGAGAAAATAAAGGAAAGCATGGAAAGTTTGACTCCCTTTGGAAGGGACCATTTCTCATCCAAGCAGTACAAGGAAATAACACCTACTTTCTCAAGAATCTTGATGAAACTGATTTGGATGAAGGTCCTGTCAATGGCAGGATGCTGAAACACTATTTGAATACCTTCCATGAGTGCAGCATGGCTGCCCTTGTACATAATTGTATAGTGCTTTCTTTAAAACATGTGAATAACTTAATTTTTAGGATCTTGCAGAAGCAGGAAAAGGTTGTACTTCAACAAGTTATAAATATGACAGTCTGTAATTTTGAGGTTTCAAGGATGAAAAACTCCAAATTTGGAAGCAGTACACAAAGGGCCAAGGCATGCTAACCTGTTGTTCTTGGTCTTTCAAGAAGAAAAACCATCCCCATGTGGAGCCACTGTTGGATACCTATACCAATAGGTTTCATATTTCATGATT
>APFE030559919.1:8802-28637 GCA_000404065.3 Pinus taeda
TTGATTTATGAGTTAATAATTAGTGAATTAATTAATAATTAATTCAAACCACTCATCACTAGTATATTTTTCAGTTAGACTAAATACAACTAATTCAACTAAGTCAAACTGAACACAACTCCATCAACTCCTCAATCAACTCCACCAAGCTCAATCACTTGAGTTCTAACTGAAGTCCATCATGCAATAGCTCAACTAACTCATAGGAAAAGTGTATTTCCTTCTGGCAGTTGCATGTGCCACATTCATAGCTCGAACTGAAGTGCTGCAAGAGGATAAGATAATGTTTATAGCCCAAATATTATTAAGAGCTAATAATATTCGACTGTTCTATTTTTTTGACTGGCAGTCTAAAAATAGACTCTGCCCATATATCTAAAAATAGAGGTCCATCTATTTTTACCAACATAACCAATCATCCATAAATAGAATCCTGCAACTCATAGACCATGATCCATATGTCTAAAAATAGACATAGTCTAAAAATAGACTTTGCATCAAAAAATAGCCTGCGAGCCCACTTAGTGAAGGCAACTTCTTTTCACTAAGCTCCATCATCTTGTTCCATTTTCAACACGAGGTGAGTCAAGAATAGTTCAAAATGACATGTGTACTTTGATAACATATGTCTAAAGTTAAAAGGATGCAAGGGGAGTATATACTCCTCACTAACCCTAATGCACATGTTGAGGTGTACGACTAGTCAAGAACCTAGGGGAATATGTTCTACAATGACTCTCACCATGATGTCATGTCATGTCGATGAGAATGAACCCCAAGAGGCATATGAATTAGGTTAAAGCATGAAGAGAAACCTTCATTTTGACAATCTAAGGTTTCTCCCAAACCCTAATATGTTCAATCATAAGGAAAGCCAAATTAAAGTCTTGTCTACCCAAACACGGTGTCACCATTGTTTGGAGAGAAATATATCCTCCAAAATTGTAACATGCCAAACAAATGAAACATATATCACATGATTGCATGGGTGAGTGCACCAACAGGGTTTGATAAGAAAAATTCATGGGGAGATTCATCAAAAACTGGATCATAACCTTAATGGTTTGAGGTGACCAGAGGGGGACCCAAAATTTTGAATATGTCCAAAATTTTGGGTGTTGTTGTAGCAGCTATAACAATTGGTGAACCATTGGTAGAATCCAACGTCTCTTCCAACATCCCTATAATAGTTTGAAATTCGATAGTGATGAAAGGGGATATTGAATAGTCACTATGGGTACCTCTTGCATTACCTTTACCTTTACAAATATGTCTTCCCTTGGTGTCTCAGCTAGGTCTTGCTAATTAGTAAACACCCTTGTACAATTTCATACATGTCAGTAGTGTAAGATGATGCAAAGAACGAGGTAGAAGGCTTATTGTATTTAGAATTACATATATGTATATATATATATATAATTTTATGGTGTTGTTACGCTGCCAACAGGCCCTGAAAGTAGCCCAACAGAGTCACTTCAATAAATAACAAATGTTTCTCTGCTTCTAGCGAGCCTGGTCAGTACCCCAATGGAGTCATTACATTACCTCTCTCTGTAGGGACAATTTCTTGATACTTTACCCTTTATTTAATTTCGTTTTCTTTCATGTGCACACTAGCACTTATTATTGGGCGTTCATTGCACCAGGGAGAATGAGGGATCCTAACTTGTTTTGTGAGAAATTGAGGTTTTTTCTTTTTTGATAGAAACTGAAATATATTATGTTTTAGGTTTTCCCTCATGCCAAGCTTCCAAATATCATAGATAGTTAACAAGTGAAAAATGAAAAAACGTCATTGAAATATTCAAGACCATGTTGAGCATAAGTTTCAGGTTATGGGTATAGGTCATTCGAATTGATTAGGGTTCCCCCACATGAAACTTGTTCGTATTTTCCTTCCTAATGAGTTATACTTGTAGGAGATATGCCCAGGATGTAACTTTGATGACCAATGCTAAGAGAAGCTACCTCTTGGAGTAACCATTGCTACGCATAATCATTAGGGTTAGGGTTTTGATATTAGGGCAAGGTGACCAGGGTAGCTATTATAGGGTTTGAACATGTGTGAAGAGGTCAAAGAAATCCCTTTAATATTTGAGAATGTGCAAACAAGTATGAGAAAGCTATTCATAGTATGAAAGGTTCAAAGGCTCCAGGTTCGAGGCTCCAGGTTCGCGAAGATTCATGTAGCAGCATGCAACATAGAGTAAAATTCCAGGCTAGGTCAATGACTAGTGTATGCTTAAGAAAGAAGATGAATGCATGATATAATGGAACATTCAGGGCTTAGTGCAATGTAGTGTTATGTAAATGCAAGGAATAAAACATTTAGTTGCAAATAAAATACTAATGCAATGCATATGGAGATATTTTATGAGTGCATGCTTAAATTTCTAATGCCATTCAGCAACTGATCAACTGTTACACAGTAATTTGTCACTGCCTTCACTCCTAGTCCTTCTACTATGTCAAGTGTCCAAGTCAAACATGCTCATACTGAACAACTGCTCTCTTATGCTGCCAATTGACCCAATTTTCCTAAGTTATCTGCCTCATCGCGACTATGGACTCAATATACGCACTGAAGGGCGCTCATGAACAGTCCAGCCGCGCTTCCAACACGGAAGTACATCTGTTTCCCATGAAGGTTCGATTCCATGCCTCGTCATGAGGCTACTTGATGTCTTTGGCGATGATATGACTGATTACATTGCTTGCTAGTGATGTCAGCGTCGAGGATATGTTATACACCTGCGATGATCCAGATTGGACAAATTTGTTCCAACAGTCGGCCTTCTGGATGATTCCAGGCCTAGTTGTTGGCATAGTTTGTGTTGCCCTTCCTTCCCTGGTATGGAAGTTCCATTAATTGTTCTACCTTCCTTGGGGATAAGTTCTCTCTTCCACCTTTTATGGAGACTCCTTCTCCTATTTAAACACTCGCCTTTACTATGATCAGCTAGTTGGTAAATTCTTGGATTGAGCAGTGTTGTTAGTGCCTTTGAGTTTGATAGGTAGCCGGTGTGAGTGTGACAAGTGTGAGAGTGTTGATAGCTTGTGGAAGGTTGTGAAGTGCCCTTGCCTTTATGTAAAACTTATGAGTGAGAGAGAGACTTTGTATGTTGGAAGATCCATCTTCAAAGAGTGAATGCTTGAAGAACATGCTGGTTGGATTCCTTTGAGAAGGCTTGCAATGTCAAGACTTTGGTTGTAAGCTTGCTCTTATTTCATTATTAATGCAATCAATGATGTTTTCCTATGTCTTGTATGTAATTTACTGGATAGCTCATGACTTCTTGACTTTGTGAGTAAACATATCATTATTGTTTTCCAGTTACGTGCTTTGTTGTATTTCCTTTGCATTGTTTCAGGTTGATCACTCGTTGAGGAGAAGGAAGCGGAAGCTGGAGCAATGCAATGGAACTCCATCGACCACCAGTTGAGGTAGGCCTCCAACTATGACTATTTAAGGAAAACTATTGTTGATCTGTCCTTGTTTGTGACTAGACCCACTCTAGGGCTAGAGGGGTTGCCTCTGTCTGTAGAGGGAACACTTTCCTGCATCACAAATTGGCGACTCCACTGGGGAGTCTATTCTATGTTCTTCTCTTTGCTCTTGTTTTGATTTTCATTTGGTCTCTTTTTGTTTTTGGGGATTAATTATTAGTCTTTTGGGTCACCTAGATTGATCTGCGAGGTCCCTCTATTATCTGTTAGATTGGATGGTTTTTGTTTGGGAGTTTTTGGCTCGTTTTCCATTGTTTTTTACATCATCGCAGAATATATCTTAACAGTTGTGTTGACGTCGCACTTACGCTTTTGTAAAATCCTGTGCATCTCTGAATAACGTCACACATTCGCGAACGACCTGTGAAATCGGTCCATCACAAGAAATACGTGTACTTCCGCGATGACGTCGCCCTATTGCTACAACTAGATGTTTATCAGTGTTGGTTGCTAGTGTTGTCCCTGTGACGATACCTGTAGAATTGATTTTCTCAATTATGCTTCCTAAGTTTGCCAGTCCTCTTGATCCCTTTCTTTTTTTTCTTGCCCAGTCATTTAATTTTCATTGTTTATGGTCAAGGCACTCCTTCTTTGGCTTTGTTGAATGAATCTTGCCTTTTTTCCCATGTGACCTAGTTCATTATTTCAAGTTTCTTGAATCAATTGTCTTGGTTGCTGGTTTGCTCAAGATACGTTTATAGCTTTCTTGTTGGTTTGGTTGAGCCTTTCCCATTCTTTGTTTCTAGTTGATTTTTAGTGTCGATTATTGAACCAATTTTTTATGTTGATTCGATTTCTTCACTACCAAGCATAGATCACAATTGTTTGGATTGATCAATTCACACTTGCTTGTTTGTCTCTTTAAATTAAAAAAAAAAACAAAAAAGAAAATCAAAATTTTGCATTCATTTAGCATACGAAATTGAAAGTACATTTTCATTATGAATTTTTCATGTTTGAGAAATTGGAAGGAAAATCTTAAATCTTTCATTAGTAGTATCGATGCATCGTGATATTAGTGTATTGATGCATTGTGTTTCTTAGTGTTTGCATGCACTTGTCTCAGCTTTCTTGGTTTTGGAATGATATATCTACCCTCCTATAGGTAGGTTTTCATCGAAGTAGAAGGAGATTTTGCTCATTCTAGCTACATCCTAGGATTTGTTGAATACATACGGTAAGGCCTAAAAACTAAAATATAATTCAAGATCAACTTTAAAATGAACTGAATAAACCTAACAACGCATTGGAACATAACACTCATTACTTAGAGGTCTAGGCTAGAGACATGCTATGGCATCATTAAACCTAGTCACTATTGTCCTCACTCAAGGTTGGGTGATTCCTCCTTCTGTGACTCAATAGCGGTCTAGTACGGAATTATGCTCCCATGTACCATCGAGTATATGTTGGGAGACCCCACTAGGTTTATCATCCTTTATCCTTAGGAAGTTGTGTCTGCCACCTTGCAAATCGTAACACACTAAACACAACATTCAGGAAGATTGACTGTCGTACGGAAAGTCCTTGGTTTTCATATGACTGCCAAGGTGTATATGCAGTTTTACGGGTTGTTTGGTAAACCTTTTGCTTAGTTCTACAGAGTAGTCACTTTCATTTCTTTTTAGACTCCCTAAAAGAAAAGGTCCATCGGAGCACTTTTCCTTTCAGGGTCATTAAACCTTGAAAGAGATAGAGTCACATTTTCGTCCTTTTCTCGACTCTTGAAACATGAAAAGGTCAAGTTTTGTTCCTGTGTCATAAAATTTACTACCCATGAAATATTCCTAGTAAAATTTCAAGTTCTTAGTTGTGATAAGAGTGTTTTTCAGGCTCGTTCTCGATGGCAACATTCCCTGAGTCTACCGGCCAAGGTCTTCCCCCAGATGGAAATCCTAGTCCCTTTCCTCCATTTGGAAATGTTGGTGCTCCATATATGGCAACATTGTCTTTGCCTAGGTTAACCATCGGTTTTCTCGTGTGGTTATTTTCAACCTCCGTGGTCCCGAGTGTCATGACTCTTGTTCCACTGTCTCCTTCATTTGAACCACGACATGTTGATTCCAAGGTTGAGCCTGCATCTTCTTCCCCTGTTTCTTCACCTTCATCTCCTCCTTCACCTGGTGAAAGTTCCACATCTAGTAACCAAGAGACTAAGAAGAAGAAGAAGAAGAAGAAGAAGAAGAAGAAGTCTAATAAACGTGAGGCCACCTGTGAAACTATTGCTCCGAGTACATCTCAGGTTAGAACACCTTCTGCTCCTCTGTGGAAGGTTAAGTTTCCTTGTAAATTGTGCAAGGTTGACCATATTCTTCGTGATTGTTTTGGAATTCCTAGGATCTTAGAAGTATGGTCTCATGATCCAGCTCGTCACTCATCATCCTATGAAGCTCATGGCAATGCCACCCTATCAACTGGCAATGGTAAGAAGAAAGGGAAGATTCGATTCTCCTGTAGGCTATTTGAAGGCAACCATCCCCTTCACCTTTGTCCACTCATGGATAAGCTTCCATCGTTTTGGAAAGTCTTACAACTTCTTCACCGCAACTTCTTGTTGGTTATCAGAGGCTCTCTTCAGACCCTCTCCCCGTTGACCAATAGATCGACTTAGATTCTTCTCTTGACCATCCTCCTCTTTCCAAACCTAGCTGTGCTAAACCTGTTCCAGACCAACCATTGGTCGGAGAGAGTGTCGACTTGGGTTCACCACCTATTGATCACTCTATTTCAGAAGAGGGTCATGCTCATGTTCTTCTCGTCTCATCAGATTCTCCTAAGTCCAAAAATGACCCTCCTATCCTCACTGGTCAAGAGGGTCCTTCTTTGGTTCCTGTAGAGCAGGGGGGAAATCATACGATTCCCCCACCAAGTATTTCGGTCGTTTCCTTCGACTGGAGTCATCTGACTGCTTTTTGCCTTCCATCTTATGTTCCTTTCCAGATTACAGTACATGCCTATGATAAGGTAGTACTTGGCACTGTCTTGGATGAGGGTGCGTCTATCAGTCTTATGCCTTCCACTACTTGGCAAGCTTTGGGCTCCCCATAGCTTGTGCCAGTCACACAGAATCTGTTGGCGTTCGACGGAGGAACTTGTCAACCTTTAGGGATCCTCCGAAAGTTTCTTGTTACTTTGGGGGGCAAAACCATCTATAAAGACATCATGGTTGTCCAAGGTGTTTTAGATTTCAGTGTTCTCCTTGGCCATGACTATGTTTATGCCATGGGAGCTCTTGTTTCTTCACTTTTTCATGTGGTTTATTTTCCACACAATGGAAGAATGGTGACCATAGATAAATTATCATTCTTCAGTCCCCTGGTGCCTCTTGTGCAGTTGTCATCCCTTATCGGTTCTTACTCGCAAGCAGTACCTTCTTTGCCATAGGTCAATTATGTGGCTACCCATTCTGTCTCCACCTCTGCTGATGATTATGCAGATGGTCTCGTACATCATGTACTGGGGGAATTGGAACCTGATCTATCATTTGTGCCTCATGACATGTATTCCTCCCAGAGTGCGATTCTTCCATCCCACAAAGACCTCTTGGGAGCCATGTTCTCATATGGCCAATGAACCATGGAGTGACGAGGATAGTTTGTTCCTGTCTCAACCTCGTTAAAAAATGAAACAAGGAGTCTCGAGCATAGTTCCTAATCTTGTGTCAAGCTCATTAAAAAATGAAACAAGTGTGTTGAGGAAAGTTCTTGATCTTGTGTCAACCTTGTTAAAAAATGAAACGAGGGGTACCGAGGATAGTTTGATCCTATGTCAACCTCGTTAAAAAATGAAACAAGGGTTATGAGAATAGTTCTTTTACTGTTTCATCCTCATTAAAAAATGGAACACCCCCCTTTCCAAATCGGGTCTTTGATTAAGATCTTGTAAAATCCAAGTCGAGTCTTTCTAAGATCTCGAAAGTGAACCTTCATTCCATCCACCTAGTTGAATGTAATGAAACTTGGGGGGCATGTACCTCGATTTGCATCATTATGCTAGGGTCATGTGAACTTATAACAAGCATAGTTTTTCGTTTCAAGCTTGTGTAAACATGAAACCGAATCCAAGCAGAGTTCTCCATGGTTCAAGCTTGTGTAAAAATTAACCCATATGCAATTTACATCTCGTGATTGCCGTTTATCCACTAAATTCTACTAGATGAGCCTTGGTTGTTTCATTCCATTGCCACCATCTCTTTGGTCGATCATATGCTTTCATTTGGTTGTTTTCCCTTTCTTGAGGAATCACAACGATGAGTGGTTTTATTAGCCAACCTATTGACCATTACATGTTTTGAGCAGTTCCACCATTGCTGGAACCAGTTGCTACCATCTAGGACGAGTCTCCTTTAAGCTCTTTTCTGACTCGTAAAATATGAAAAGATTGTCGAGTTTTTCCTTTTTTGACTCGTTAAATGGAATTAAAAAGGTTGTCTATTTTAAGCTCTTTTCCGACCGTATAAATGTGAAAACATTGTCGAACTTTTGTCGTTTCAGGTTTGCTATTGGTTACGAAATGATGTGGTCTCGATTGCTTTTCTACCTTTTCAGGTCGAGATCACTAATCACGAAGTACTCCTTGATCGTAATGGTCAAGCGGTTCTTTCGAGTATTGTTTTATACTTTTTCGGGCTGGAGAGACACAAATCTACGAAAAAGGACCCCCCTAGAGTTTTCTTTTCTGTGTCTTTTTCAAACTCTCTAAACATGAAAAAGACTCCGAGTTTTACCTATGTCGGACTCGTTAAACCCTGACGACATTAGACTCATCACCATAATGAGACTTGAGCTTCTCCTCCCTAGGGCTTGTTAAACTATTACTAGGTTGGATTCGACCGAAGGTCAAACTTATATTACATGCATATGATATCTCCTTCAAGCTTGTTTTAAAAAATAATTGGGGTACTCGCCAGCAATGGTGGGGGAAAAATTTGGAAATCATCATTGGTTGTCTATGGCAGCTAATCACTCTTGAACATCAACACTTCTGCTTCTTTTCGGGTTTGGATATTCATACATCGTCATTTGGCCTTCCGCGGGTTTGGGTTGTCATTTAGCCTCATTCCATCTAATCTATGTTGTCTCCATTAAGCCTCTGATCCCTTAGTACCTGAATGCTACCACCCTCCGAAGTCGTGTCACTGACATGTTCAAGAGTATAACCCTTCTGTAGTTTACACCCTCATTTTTCCTCTGATACTCTGTTTCATCATCTATCGCTTGTTCTTTGTCTCGTGTCGTTGATGGGGTAAACATTATGGCCCTCCTACGATGGATCATTTCCTGTCGACATCAGCTCATTATCCAGGAGATTGATCTATAGATCCCTTTGGGTACCTTGGAGCTTGCAGGCCTCAATGGCAAGTTCTTCGCACCTGATGGTCGACTTATGTCATTGGTCATCGATTGGGTGATTCCACGAGTGTTCGAATTTAGCTCATTCTTCACACTTCATGGATTGTACTGGATAGTACCTTGAGAACCATTAGGATTATTGGTGGTTTCTCTGGCACTTGTTAATAGTTTGCATCATCGACCAGTAATCAAGCGATTCCTCTCATGCTCAACTTCAGCACCTCTATTCGCATGTTACAATTTTTACTATGATCGGTTGGGTTCAAGACCCCAAACTCAGATTACACATGTTTAGGCTGCGTGGATTGGTTCATGATTACATGACTCATTGATGGATGGTTGCGCCCATACCTGAGTCTTCATGGATGGTTTTGACCATACCTTTATCATTATCATGGTCTTATTAGCTGGATGGTTACATCCATACCACAAACCTAATTCGTATGTCTTTTGGATGGCTGCGCCCATGCCTAGACTACATGTATTTCACTATCAGAGGTATCAATTTTACTTGTGCCTGTAGGTTCTTTCAGATGGTGTTCTAGCTCAGTTGGTTCCATAAAGAATTTCACCCCTCCCACTCTCTCGGGCTTCATGCTTTAGGGGGCATCTGTTACACAGTAATTTGTCATTACCTTCACTCCCAGTCCTTCTACTGTGTCATGTGTCCAAGTTAAACATGCTCATACTGAACAAATGCTCTCTTATGCTGCCAATTCACCCACTTTTCCTAAGTTATCTGCCTCATTGCGACTATGGACTTAATTTATGCGGTGAAGGGCGCTGATGAATAGTCCAGCTATGCTTCGAGCACAGAAGTACATCTGTTTCCCATGGCAGCTCGATTTCATGCCCCGTCATGAGGCTACTTGATGTCTTTGGCAATGATCTGACTAACTACATTGCTTGCTAGCAATGTCAGGGCTGAGGATATGTTATACACCTGCGATGATCCAGATTGGGTAAATTTGTTCCAACAGTCGGCCTTCTAGATGATTCCAGGCCTGGTTGTTGGCATAGTTTGTGTCGCCCTTCCTTCCCTGGTATGGCAGTTCCATCAATTGTGCTGCCTTCCTTGGGGATAAGCTCTCTCTTCCACCTTTGATGGAGACTCCTTCTCCTATTTAAACACTCACCTTTGCTATGATCAACTAGTTGGTAAATTCTTGGATTGAGCAGTGTTGTTAGTGCCTTTGAGTTTGATAGGTAGCTGGTGTGAGTGTGACAAGTGTGAGAGTGTTGATAGCTTGTGGAAGGTTGTGAAGTGCCCTTGCCTTTATGTAAAACTTATGAGTGAGAGAGAGACTTTGTATGTTGGGAGATCCATCTTCAAAGAGTGAATGCTTGAAGAAAATGCTGGCTGGATTCCTTTGAGAAGGCTTGCGATGTCAAGACTTTGGTTGTAAGCTTGCTCTTATTTCATTATTAATGCAATCAATGATGTTTTCCTATGTCTTGTATGTAATTTATTGGATAGCTCATGACTTCTTAACTTTGTGAGTAAATAGATCATTGTTGTTTTTTGGTTATGTGCTTTGTTGTATTTCCTTTGCATTGTTTCAGGTTGATCACTTGTTGAGGAGAAGGAAGCAAAAGCTAGAGCAGTGCAACGGAACTCCATCGACCACCGGTTGAGGTAGGCCTCCAACTATGACTGTTTAAGGAAAAATATTGTTGACCTGTCCTTGTTTATGACTAGACCCACTCTAGGGCTAGAGGGGTTTCCTCTGTCCGCAGAGGGAACACTTTCCTGCATCACAAAACACAACTAGACATGTTTAAACCATAAAGGAAATACCAAGAAGTAAACCTTAATCATAAAATTACTAAGAAAAATCTAAATCCTAACTAGTCTAAACCATAAACACTAATTTAACCAGAGAGGATGTCGATTCATGTGCAATCAAACTTCAAATGCAACCACTGCAACAGTTATTGACCTGCAAAAACAAATATGTCAACAATTAGAATATGTAAAAACAATTGTGCAAAAACCAAAATGATCACCTATGAAACATGCACAATAGCAAGAAAGCCACATCTAAACAGGAAAACATACCTGAAAATACCATTCAAGATCCAATCCTAGTAGACATAATCACAAGCTTGAATTTTATAATCATCCAGTCATGACATACATCCATTCATTCTTATCCCTAAATCCAATGTAAGTGAGACAAGATGTTGCATGCTACCAGAGTAAATTCCACAGATAGTATTCTTCAATCAAATCAACAATCATGCGATGATATCGAGGATGATCTACTTCACGACTTTGAAAAGAGGGGTTTTCACCAAGTGTAACTGAGATACCGAAGGATTCAAGCAAAGAAACCCTAATTTTGGAAACCTGAGTTTGAAGTTGTCCATGGATTCTTCTGAGGACGTGAGGTCCTGAAATAACCATCAGTGAAAGTTGAAGTTCCTCACCATCCTTTTTGTAGTGTTTTCTTCTCAAAGATGTACGAAAAGAACCCACTTAAGATTGTGGATGACAAACAATCTCAACAATATAAGTGGCTGCTAAAAATTGTAGATCTGTAGCAACTAATAGAAAAACAACCTTTACATTTTCTGATCCATGCCACAATCATAGTTAAATAGCAAAAATAAATAGTAATAACTCCAATCATGTAATGGAAACCATATATACAAAGAATAGTTTTAGTATAACACTTATGAAGAGAACAAATAAATGTTACCAATCCCCCTCTATGGGATGGGTTCTTGGTTATCCTCAAATGTCTTCGGCTTGTGTAAAGTCTCTCTCCTCTATAATGTGTAAACCCAGCAAAAATATGGTGTGCGACAATGAAACTAATCAAAGTTACAATGCTGAGTGCAACCATGAAAATAATCAAAAGTGAATAATGAATGGAAAACCCTCCTATTTATAACAAAATATTGAGTTATCATCAAATAATGAACAATAATAAAATATTATTAACCCCATACTTGGAATAACCACTTGGAATATTTTATTATATTTGGTTAGGATGGAAAACGTATTTAGACTTTTATTTGGAAATAATAAATAAATAAATTATTTATTTATCATCTCAAGGAATTGGTTAAGGAATAATAAAAAAATAATGATTTATGTAATTATTCCTAAGGGATTTAGTCAAATTTGACAAGGAATAATAATTAAGTAGTAGTTAATTAATTATTCCTAGAGAAAAATAAGATAATTAATAATTTATCTATTGATTTTTCATAATTGGATCAAATATGAGAAGGAATAGTAATTGAACAATGGTTTAATTAATTATTCCTAGAATAAAATCATATATATAGTGATTTATTTAATTATTCTTCATGGGTTTAATTATAAATTACTTAACAATGGCGGGTTATTAAGTAATTTCTCACAATGAAAATAATTTTACTATGGTAAAACTAGCTTTACATGGTGTACTTCGATCCATACAGTAAATTAGGCTAGATGATCAATTTTTCGGTGATAATACATTTCCCCCCAAAGTGCGAGTGTTAGGAGCAAAACGTATGACCGAAGTACATTGTAAATTCATAATCACTAGACAACACAATGGGGAGAGAGAGAGAGAGAGAGAGAGAGAGAGAGAGAGCAATAAAGCTGAAGCGAAAGAGGATAGGGACAGAGGGGCCGAGACTAATGCGAGTCTCCTTTTATGTTGTGGTACCATACCTCAATTAGGCGAGGGAAGCATACCTATACCCACCAAGATAACTTAGTACAAAAATAATGGTGCACCTAGAAACATAAACTGAGCAATGAAGTACATGACATGCTAGCATAATGGAGATAGAAAATAATACAATGTGTCCCATATACATAATGCACCTAGAAAAAAATGAGCCAGGACTTAATACATTAATATCTGAGTACATGAGATATAATGGACCTTCCCTAAAAAAATGGGTGGGAGGGAGGGTAGAACAACAGAAGAAGCCTTGCTAAATAGGGAAGGGCTCTTTACAAAACTCAATGAATCATCTAAAGGATATTTTCATGTTATGAACATTGCGATCAGTAGGAACCAAACCCACCAAATTTGCGGAACTGCATCTGGGCATGTGGGGGGCTACCTAAAGGGCCACCCCCTCATGAGGTCTGAAACATCTCACACATACCCGGGAATCACTGGTATAATTTGCTACATCATTGGACCATCAAGTGTGTAAATCACAAACATGAAACAACCAAGTCAAAGGGAAATAATGTGCCCCTCTTCTCGATCTGATGCATCGAACAGGAATGGAAGCTAGAACCAAGATTCACCACCCTCTAGGTCATTCTTCTAGAACAAATGAGCTGGTGTTGATAGAATAGGGCCCGTGATAGGTGAGTCAATGAGGATCCTCAACTAAGGCACGAGCGAAAATAGTAATGTGACGGATGGGCTGACACCAAGGATAATGGAAAAAATGGGATTGAGGGGCAAACATATGACTTCCCTTGTCAGAGCATAAAGTGCATGGTTGACCTTGTAGTGACTGACTCAATTTTGGAGGGGATGGGGACAGTATGAATGGAGCCAAAAATGGGAAACATAGGATGAACAGTATCTAAATATGAATGGAATACTGTGACATGATAGAATGGGACTCGAAACAGACTCCATGGATGCAAGGGTGACTCGTCGTGAATTCTCTAAACAAGGGTGACTCGATGATGCTGCCACAAAGAATAGGCCCGATGGGGACCATGAAAGCATGAGTAAATGATGGTTACTCATGATGAAACTTGACACGTTAGATGACAAGTATTAAGAGGAGGTGTACTTCAAAGTACAAGTGTCACTTTATGAAGAAATTTAATTTTGGGAGGAAACAAAGTGACCCTCCTTGGAAAAATGGATTCCTGGTGAAGTGTCAAATCATCAAAAACTGAACAAGACCCATTATAATACTCGAGGAGATATTTCTAATGGTTTTGATGGTTCATCAAATGGAGCTATGGTCAGGTTGCAATGTGTGGTAGAAAAACTATGGGTTTTCCTATAAAAGGGCATTTTCCCTCCAATTTGAGAGGGGAAGAAGGCCCTAAATCTTGTGGATATGGTAGTGGACAAACTGACCATCGGAATTGGGATGTACGAATTTTAGGCAAGTGGCCTTACTTGTCTAAGGATGGCCTTAATGGTTCTTGGAATGATGGTTCTTGTTCAAGAATTAAGGGAAGAGGAAAACGAGAATGAACTACTAGAGGAGGTCTAGAATCATTCTCACCCACTAAGTCAAACATGGGGACTATGTGTGAATAGAGTAGAATATTTGAAGATATGGTATCAAATTTCTATGATATGTAATGTGTATATGGCTCACTGGAGAGGTTGATAGGACAAACTATCCAAGGAATGGGAGGATAATCGACCATACCTACATCCGGTGGGATCTAGGCTGAGACTTATGTTAATCAACTGAGAATATAATGAGGGAAAAACCATCATGCCCCCAAGCATGGGATACTACCCATAAACATATGTGATGTAGGGGACTGATCTGGTATGCAAAGGTGGGAATGATTCCCCCTAGAATGATGAGTTTGTGGAGCACCATTATGTTTTGAGTGCTCGAAAAAGGGATTCAAGCATCTTGACCCAACTTGGCATGAAATCATCCAAAGGATTATAATGAGATGTAGAGGCCTATGTGCCCCATAGTATGATATGGGAATACTAGATGTATTTAGAGTGGGTGACTCCAAATATGGGAGGAAGTACGCACTATGGTGCATATCGTTCCAAGGGTAATCAAGGGTAGTCATGGCTTCCATGATGTCCTCATCAGAATGGAATATGGGGGGATGGGAGGAAGACTAACTACATGATGCAGTGTTTGTATGTGGTGCATCATCCTGATAGATAAGGTTCACATACGAATCATCTAGAATGGTAGACGACGAGCTAGTAGATGGAGGATCTATGGATGTTGAGACCTGGAATTCTATTGAAAGAGGTTCGATAGAAGTGCGTGCAGAAACCTCAGAAAGGTTTGCATGCGAGGAACTCAAGGATGACAACAGGTAAAGGATATGGCATGTGGTTTCCATCATCTCAATGTTGGGGGGAGGGATCACGATGGTGGGACCAGATTCCCCCTATTCTGGATGACTAGGGGTACTAGAATCCACGGGTAGAGGAATAGGGTTTCCACTATGAGTGATCTCGTATTCATGAAGTGCTTCAAGGCAATCGTGAAATTCATCGAGATGAGGGCAACAATGGCAATAGTGACCATGATGATCACATAGGGCATAAGGGTTATTTGTGCGCAACATTTTGAGTTTCTTGGGTGGACCCAGAAAGTTAAAATGGACTTCAGGGATATTTGACTTAGGGAACATTTCATGAAGGAAAGGTTTGACATGAGGAAGCTCAGGACAATTATTGGTGGTGTGCCCAATAATTTTACACAAAGTGTACAGAGGTGATGACTTTGGTTCCTTATGGGTTGGAGGAGCTTGGGGATCCTTTTCCTTTGGTTCTTTCCTCTTATATTTGCCCCCTGTCTAGATGATTTCTGTTACACAACATTTTTTCTCTGTCCCTGTACTCCTCGCCCATGATCCTAAAGGACCTCTACAGTGAACCCCACATGCTTTCCTCCCACGAAGAAACTCCCATTATGTCCCTCTTCATGAGCAAAACAATTTCCTTTTGCATCATTTCCCAAAAATATTTTGTTTACCCCAGTTTACAAGATCAATGTTAGTGACCCATGTCCTCCTCTCACTGATATGCAATAATTATAACTATCCCTACAACCGATTAGATCGACTGAGCCCTTTCTCAATCATGTTGATCCTCTTTTGGAAAGTTTTTTAAATATGAAGCTAAAGCTTCCAGCTCTAGAAGCTTCGTAATGGAAGTCTGGTAAATGGTTAGGCTGGATGGAGTCAAGGAGGTTAGTTTGGGCTCCTTTCCCCTATTAAGATGGAACAAACTCAAGAGATAAGACCTTATCCCATGAAGGGAGGATCCGTCTCCCATCCATCCAAGCTATATAAACCTCTCTTTTTCCTAAGAAAAATCTCGTTTTTAGTTTTAAGTTAGAATAATTAGCAAGACATATATAGTCTGAAGTTTTCTAGTGTATGTTTGAGGGAGAATAGTGTGCTTTGGTGTGATTTGAGACTAGAGGGAAAGAGGCCTTAAAACCTCTATTGTTGGGGTTTTCCATGAAGTGATAGCAAAAGTGTGGGAACCCTGATACGTCATAGGAGACCATCAACATCAAGGCACTAACTATAATCTCTTTTTGATTCATATAAATGCAACTATCGATTGCTTTCCTACATGAAGTGTCATTTTACATCTTTATGGATTAATGTTCCTTGACCTGTTAAGTAGGCTAAATATAATATTGTATGTTATTACCATTGTTGTTTGTTGTTTTTTGCTTGTTTCAGGTGTTCGATGGAAGGAAATGAAAGATAGCTGGAGCGAGGAGGCAGGATCATCACCAAGTGGAATAGTGTTCTAAGAGGTAGGCCCTCTTAATTGATTCTAGCTTAAGGAAATCTTCCATAGATTATTTGTTTGTGACTAGACCTGCTCTCTCGAGCTAGAGCAATTGTTTGTATCTGCACTTAGAATTTACCTACATCACAAATTGCTGACTCCACCAGGGAACCAATCCTTCTATTTGATTGATTGTAATTTCATGGTTTTGTGTGAACTTTTCTAGTATAACCATTTCCCTCTAGTGTTATATGCTTTGTCTAGTTTACTTCTTTGAGTATGAAATTTATAGTAGCAAGTCTGGTTTTTACCTGAGGAAATTTTTATTTTTTCCTTTGAATCGTCGGCCAGTGTGGTTTTTTCTAAAACAGTTGCATTGATCGGATCAAGTTTCTCAAAAGCAGTCGCGCTAACCCCCTTCTAGTGCTTGTTGTCAATTAGGCAGTCACGCCGATGTCTGTAGGTGGATATTAGGGTTTACCCCAAATCTCAACCAGTGTGTCTTGTTCTCTTGATTTTTGCCTCTTAGCTTGTTTTAGACTATTTCTCCCTGACTCGAAAGATTGAGTTGCCTTGGTTTATGTGCTTGTTGGTTTGCCTTCTTTTGCTTGATTTCTTGAGTCTTTAGATGGTTAGTGGCTCTAGGACATCTAGGTTGTCATCCATTCAACTTATTGTGAACTCTATGAGTCAAGTTGTTGGTGAATCTACTCCTTGCATTTTGTTTGTAGTCCTCCTATTGCTTTGATCTCCTTCATTCAAGTTTGAAAAGTTTTGTTTGATTGTTTAAACATATATTTTCTAGCATAGATCATGTTTCTTGTCTTGTTTTTGGTAGATTCATTGTGTAAATAGTTCGGAAGAAGTTCTTTTTTGTGTCTTTACATCTGTTTTAGGATTGATTGTCTCGAAAACATTTTCATTGAAGTGTTTTACAAAAGATTCCTTTTTGTCATTTCATGAAAAGTACACAATTCTAGTTTGTTGCATAAATATGTTATGTTAGTTAGCATCATTGAAGACTAAAGTTGCATTTTCGTTTGAAAAGAGAAAGAATTATCTTTACCTTTGAGAGGACTACTTGAAGTTCTCTTGTTAGGAAAATAGGAATTGGGAAGAGTTTTTTCATTATTTTGTTTTGAAAAAGTAAAGTAGTGAAAAAATCATTTTTCTTTCAGTTGCTTGGTTGTTTGCATTTGATTGTGTTTTCTACCCTCCCTAGTGTAAAAAATTCATCGAATTGAAAGAGTCTTGTCTCATTTAGCTACATATAGGATTTTTCGAGTCACATCACTAAGGCTTGAAAACCGAGACATAATTCAAGATAAACTTTAAAATGAACTCAATTAACCTAAGGCGCATTTGAAACCTAATGATCACATCTAGAAAGTCTAGGCTAGAGATGTGTTCCAGCATCTTTAAACCTAGTCATTGTCGTTTGCTTCGACACTAGATAGAGCTAGTACGGACTTGTACTCCTCATACCATCGAGTATATAAAAGGAGACCCCACTAGGCTACAATCCTTTATCCATAGGAAGCCAACTCTGTTGCCTTGTAAATGTGATACACTAAACACAACATTCGGGGAGATCGCTTGCTCATACTTCTCGGTTCACCAGGAGGTATTCTGTAGTTCACGGTTACCTAGTAATCATTTTTACCTAGATCATCCTGAGTAGTAATATGATCTTTTTGACTCTTTAAGCTTAAAATATCATTCAATAACTTTTCCTTTCGAGCTCACTTCAAATTGAAAGTGATAGAGTCACCATTGCTTCTTTCTCGACTCTTAAAACATGAAATAGCACCATTTTGTTTATGCATATTAAAAACTTGTTTCCCATGATCTCATAACATCCCTGTTAGTCTTTTCTAGACCAAATCATGAGTATTCCTTTTAAAATACATTTAAAGCCTCGTAATTTATCTCTCTTTTCCTGTTATTTGAGATGAAGCCATCGTCGCTGAATCATCGGGTTCACCTAGTTCCTCTTCCTCTCCTTCATATGAAAGATTGTCTGAGGAGCCATTTCCTGAATTACCACAATCACTTGAGGACCAAGGTGTTAAACTTGGAATTGTTTTGAGCATTCAACCTTTGTCATCTCGTCCTCCACCTCCCTCAAATACTGGTTCACTTTCTGATATTGGTCCGGAATCTCTGGATAACCCTATCCAAACTCCCGAGAGTCAGTCGACTATTGACGATCAACTTGCATTGGTTGTTTATCCTACAAATCATTTGTTCATCCCTATTGTGATATCACCATAGCATCTGTATATTCTACACGATCAGCAGGGTATTCCTTTGGAATTATCCCCTCAAACATCTTTGGTCATTCGTCATCAATTTTTTCTACCCATGGAACCCAAAGGCGAATTTCCAGTCTCCTCTCTGGGTCACTCAGAGGTTTCCACTCCACACATTGTCGAAGAGGAAGAAGATCAATTTCCTCCTGAAGGTTTCCCCTACATAGGAATAATTCCCATCAGTGTTTATCAGGACTTACCTCCTAATTATGTGACTTCAGCACAGTTGGTCTCAAGTACACCTAGTGCCTCTAAGCTTTATCATAATCCTATTTGGGCATCTGGAACTATGCCTACCATAGGTTCGTTCATTTAGAATCTGACCCCCCCCCCCCAACATACAGTGATTTATGCAATTAAATCATTCTCGGTGCAACCCACCATTCTAAACTCTCTTGTCTTGTCAGTCCAAGTCACACATCCGGTGCAACCAATGGTTTGGAGTCCTACTTCTATCAGTCCTTCGATCTGTCTAGTAAGTGCACAGGTTGTGCCACCACCTGGGGGGAAAAATCCGAATGTCCTTATGGTGTCCGGCACAACTAATGTGAGTAGCTCATAGGCTCACATGATTGGGGTGAACCAAACTTCTTCTGGTTCTACTCAAAACTCTGCTGGTCCTGCTGGATCAAGCAATGTCCAGTACCAACAGGTCCAAAATCTCATTGGTCTGTCTGGGTCAAGAAATTTCCACTATCAGTAGCCTTATGAGACTCAGGTTTAGTACCAAACTCCTTATGTTCCATATGGTTCCCAAGGAATGGTAAATCCACCTTACATCCTTCAGCTTGGACGGTACATTCAGCTTGGTCCGACCACCATTCCTAGTGGCTATGATTAGATACAGTTTTGAAATTTTCAAGGTTTCAATTCGGGAACTGTCCAAGTACCCTTGCAACAACAAGGGAAACCTTTGTTGCAGCAAGGGCCATCCATGTAGTAGAAGGGGTCGATGATGCAGCAACAGGGACCAATGCAACATCCACAAGGGCAACCCTCGTAGTAGTTGTAGCAAACCATGCAACGATAAATGCAATATGTTTAGCATGTAGGTTCTAACCCCGTACAGAAATTACCTGCATACGAATTCTAAATCATAGGAAAAATAAAAATGCGAGAGCATAACACATAAAACACAGATACACAGAGATTTCCCACTGGATCTCAAAACCGAGACTACCAACTTGATTTTTCATTATATTCCTTTCAATGTTACA
>APFE030559927.1:381-19372 GCA_000404065.3 Pinus taeda
CCCGTACAGAAATTACCTGCATACGAATTCTAAATCACAGAAAAAATAAACAATGCGAGAGCATAACACATAAAACACATATACACAGAGATTTCCCACTGGATCCAAAAACCACGACTACCAGCTTGATTTTTCATTATGTTCCTTTCAATGTTACAATACATATTTATACATGTCGAAGCATTCAATACCATGGACCGAAAACCATCGCGTCCAAAACCATGGACCGAAAACCATAGGTAGGTTCGCCCAACCTAATATAGGGTCCAAAAAAAATTTTCCCAGGGCGCTGCCTCGGACCCTGTAGAGGGGATCTATCCACCCCCCTGTGACCCCCCCACTCTGAAATCGGCGCAACGAAGGGGGGGCTCCACCCCCCTTCTAACCCCCCGGTTCACTACGTAGGTTAGTCGTGGAAAGAATATAACACAACCCAACATAAATTCTACATAAAAACTAATATGCCATGCCTTTCATGGTTAATTGTTATTATGGACTTGTGTAAGTCTATTAACAATGCTTGTATGATATGTAAAATTAGTGGTACTAATGGTGTTGGTTTAAATCCATTATGTGATTAACAGTGTGCAGTTGCATCTAAGGTTTTAATTAATCCTTGGTGGTATTTTAGTTGAGTCTTACGCCTAGAAGTAGTCATGATGAATAGTTTTATTACTCACAATATGGTTATATTAATGCTTATAAAGATAGTGTGGAATGGGGTTTCCATTCCTGCATAAATTAAAATTTGATGGAAGGTCTTCTTGCCTATAGAAGGAAAATTGTATAAAGTAACACTTAACTTCAGGGAAAACAGTCAACAAAACCTAGAAGGTCATTCTAGGTTGTTAAGGCAGAAAAGATCTACATTTCGAGCATGGACTTCATCTAGCCCAGGAAGGTCTGAGAGTTCAGGTGTCCTGGGGAGAATGATGAGTGTTACTTTGTCATGAGCCAGATATAGTATGAAGGGGATTTTGATTGGGATGAATAAGGCATAGCTAGCATAGGTTCCAAAAGGTGAAAGGCCATGTCATTGTGATGTCTCACTCCCTAGAGACGTTTTCCAATGTCTCTTATGTAATGTAGGTGCAATGCCACAATTGATAGAAGTCACAGAATGGGCAATAGACTATTAATTGTTGTCTAATCTCACAGTGTGTTGTGCCTTGCTTGGCTTCGTCCTAAGTTGTGGAGTCAATGTGGCATGGTGATGGGATATAAAATTTTCCACCCCAAGACATGGAGATGGAGGTGGCATATGATGGGAATTCCCTTGATTGCTTCATTTTCTCATAAACTATTATAACGTAAAACGATAGAATAATAAGTTAAGGGTTAGACCTTGGGGCACAAGGTTTAGGCGATGTGGCATGTGCCACATGGTTTTAGCCATGGAAACACTCAAAGCTATAAGTGATGTGGTATTACTTGGGTAAGTTAGGGGTACCATGTGGCAGGCCCCTCTCCTATGTGACAGGATTTAAGTGGCCATAATTTGTTATTTAAGTATAGGATTTTGATAAAATTTATATCACTAGAAAGCTCTTGATGAGTGGGATGCGATGGTGTTGTCCAAATTTGGTTTCACCAACTTTGGAAAATGAGGAATTTTGTAACCCCATTTCCATGACAAATTTATGGAGGTTGGGTTCTATTAATTAACACCTCCCACTAGGCTTGGGAAAGTCTAAGGGGGTGGGAGGGAGCATTACAGAGTGGTATCAAAGCACGGTTCAACGTTGGACCTGGATGGGTTTAGAAATGATTAGATTTGGAGCTCTAACACAGAGTGTAGTCCTTAAGGGGATTTTGTTAGTTGTGTGTGAAGTTTGCAAGTCATGTGTTAAATGCTTATGTCTGTTAACATCAGAATGATGGGATGATAAATGATTGGAAGGATAGATTTCTGATCTATTATTTTGTTTCTAGCTAACATATTAACTTGAAAATTTGTGTTTCAAATAACCTTATATCCATGGGATTATTGCAATTAAGCCAAGGTGATAGTTAATTGTGTTTAATTATATTTTGATGAGCTAATAATTATGTGTGTGTAACAACACATAAGAAGACATAAACCAAAAACAAGGGAATAAGGGTTGAGAAACAAAATGGTGTGACATATCCTTGATAAATACCAGCAGAAACAAGAAGAACAATCGACTGGAAAGAGGATGGAGGAAGGATTTCCTGAATGGATGAACACCCTTAGAAGTATAAGAGCCAACCTGACAAGTTATAAGGCTAACAATGAAAGGTTTTTTATGGATTAGTATGTAGGAAAAAGTAAATGTCATTATATTACAGACCCTATTAGACTTGAAAAGACAAATGCAACGTGATCTAGGTTCTAGCCACCTAAGAAAGAGTATGGGTAGGAAAAATCCCTTAGGATCTGGAAGGCATGAACTGAAGAGTGATGATGCATAATGAAGTAGGTCTATGAAGAGGTATATATAGACAAGTGAAGACACCATGAGAGGTGGAAATCCACTTAGTACTCCAAGGAGAAGAATAGAAAATCATAAGCAATTGTCTAATGCAGCCACCAATACCCACTATCACTAGAAAAGGAGAGAAAAATATTTGATTCCATAAGAGTTTAAGAAGGAAAAGCCGCCTACATTTTATAGAGAGGTGAAGAAGGTAGAGGAAGAAGAAGCATAATTGTTAGGGATGAAGAAATATTTTAGAGTACATTATAGATATAAGAATATAAAAGCAGGTGTAGCCATATTTAGCTTGAAGGGAAACACAAATATTTTGTGGGCAGACCTAAAGAATGTTAAGAACATTCAAGAGAATGATTTTTCTTAGAGGATATTTGAGAGATATTTCATGAAGAAGTACTTATATGAATGGTATTATGAAAACAAGGCCGAAGAATTTTATGAGCACAAGTTGGGGCAGTTGACAGTTGATGAACATACAATTATATCCTTAGAGCTATTGAGGTATGTGTCTTACCTCATGGATGAAAAGGAAAATATTATGAGGTGTATTAGTGGTTTTCCACCAACATTCAATAACAAAATAGAATTTGAGCATAATGTTGGAAAATCAAGAAACTTGTATATTAAGTTTGACTTTACTTTCTTGATAATTACTTGTGATATTAGTTGGAATTTTATTACTTATTTTAGTTCTTCTTCATTAAGAAATTACCAAAACAATGAAGATCACAAAGAGACAAAGTACACAAAATATAGGCTCTAAGCCAGGGAAAAATCCCTCCAAGGGGAAAAACCAAAAATAATACTTCTCTTCTTATAGAAGTTTTTCAAAATGAGACTTCCAAGACCCAAAGACCAAATCCTAGGATCCTCCCAAGCACCAAGTCATCCCACCAGCGATATTTCCTTCAAAGTAGCTTCAAAAATTCAAAAACTTAGCCCTACAACTTCGCCCCCTTGCAACTTGCAACTTCATAGAAACCATAATAGCTTCACACATGTGGACAAAAGGAGATATTTCTCCAAGAGACTTCAACTTCTTCTTCTTTTATTTGTCCTTATAGCTATGATTCCTTCTTCGTTGTTGCAGGTTGAAGATATGATGAGATGGTACTCCAAATGAGTCAAGCTTGTCTTACTTACAATCTTCTTCAGGGCTTGAATAGCCCTCCTAAGGCCGACTTCAACTTGACTAGGCTGACTTGGTCTTGGAGCATAAAATGGCTTTTCTTGACTCAAAATAAATATTTTCTTTTATTAATTGAGTTCAAATGGGGCTATAATAGATGGAAAAAAATCTTCTTTAACCAAGAAAGACCTAGAAGCATGAAGAACGTGCTTTTGACCTAAAATGGAGCATGAAACCCATGCTTTAACTAAAATAAAAATGATTTTTCTTTCTTTATATATAATGTCATGATTACAACGGTCATTATGAAGACCAACCCTAGTTACAATTTCCAACACTCCCTCTTAACTAGCAAGGTATTCACAATCCCATCATGAAGTATGAGGAATCCCAAACTTGATGTATTCTCATAAGAAGATTTAGATTGATAAGCCATGTGTTCAAGCATCTATATTAAAAGCAACATTGTCAACAAGGACTTAACTTGACAAGCTCAACTTATATTAGAGAATCATGCCGGGAGTCTTTACGTGAGATACCACACTACCTCTAAAGGCACAAAATCCATCCAAATGTTCTCCAAGTATGTCCTTTTAGGACTATTCTTATCTTAGATTTCCAATCTTCAAAGAATATCGGTCCTCTTCGACTACTCTTATCTTTGATGCCCTACCTCATGCTCAAAAAGTATCCATTTATAGGCCCACTCCTATCTTAGATTTTATAATCCTCAAGAAGTTCCAACCTCATATGCTTATCCAATATTCCATACCCCATTTTTTCGTTATGGCCTTCATTAAGACTTATGGTTGTTAGTCTTAGTCTAGTGCATGAAACATAAATAGAAGAATATAATATCCATCGTCCCTCCCTCTAAACTAGGGAAAAGATATCCACCAAACCAAGCTTATTTCTAAAGTACTCAAGCTTCTTGCTTGGTAATTCTTTTGTTAGAATATCAACTACTTGTTCATTTGTAGGAATATAGTGTAGCTTCACGAACCCATCACGTAAAAAAATTCTAACATAGTGGTACTTATTATTTATGTACTTTGTCATAGCATAAAACACTAGGTTCTCTATCAACTTTATGCATCCTTCGTTGTCACAATGTATACATGTAGGGTTAAGCGGTCCTTAAAATAAATTCGATGGCAACTTCCTAAGCCAAATAACTTCCATGCAAACTTCATTTGCAATAACATACTCAAATCAACAGTATCCTTATTCTTGCTCATCCATGAGATCATAGAAGATCCCAAACTAACACATCCACTTGTAGTGCTTCTTTCATCTGTTTCACTTCCACCCCAATCAGAATTTTTATATCCTACAAGATGGATTTCATTACCAACATATCAAAGGTAGTGATGTATGGTCCACTGTACATATCTTAGGTAGTAATGTTAAATGTAACATTTGAAGAAGAAGAAGAAGGAGGAGGAAATTACTTGATTTAATTTAAAATTTTATTTTTATGCTTAAATTTTATTTTAAAATGTGAAGAAAATTAATTTTAAATCATTATAATTTTGATGAATTAAAAAGTTAAGAATGTTGGTATTTAAATAGTTTTTTTGAATTGGATTTTATATGGGAATATATATAACATTTTAAGAGAATAAGTATGTAGTTTTTGATCCTCTTAGTGTCACAAAAAGCATACACCCTTTTGACCCACACTATTTTTAAAATTGTGTAATGCATATTTTTATTATTCTCTAATTTTTCATGGCACCATACATATATATATATATATATATATATATATATAATATATATATATATAATATATAATTAATTTATTAATTTATTATAGCATGGTATCAGGCGCATTTGAAAATTCAAATTTAACATTGGGAATTCAATTTTTGTTAAATTTATTTATTTGTAAAGTGATTGATTGAGGTCTTATTATGGTTGTGTTAGTAACTTCTATTTCTAGTAGTTACTCATTTTTTTGTTTCTAGTATTATTTCCATTTCATTTAACTTTTTAATTTTTTATTTTTTTCCTTTTTCTATTGTTTCCATTTTAGTGAATCATAGTTTTTCCTCCATATTTAAATTTTAAAATGACTCATTATTATGTTAAAAACAAATTTTAACAAATTTAATTATAAAAAATTATATATTTTAATTAAAAAATACATACAATAAAATAAACTTACACATATCTATAAACCATATTAGTTAATTATATTTTTTAAATTTTCACATGAAAGATACATTTATTTTATTTTTATAATGAAATCTTTATATTATTTTTATTTTTTATTTAATTAACTTTTATTAAAGCTAAGTCATATGTAACACTTAGACACAGTAAAGATAAAATTAAAGTAATGAGATTGGAATAAGATGTCATATTTATCACCCAGTACTCATAATTGACTTTACCGACGAAAATACCCCATATTTTCTGTCACCGAATAGAACGGTCTAAAGTATAGGCAGTAAAATTAATGTAATAATAATTTGGGTGGCTTATAGTTAGGAACTTAGGACGGTATATTATTATGTTATATTTAATGGCAGTCACTGCGTGCAATGAATAGACGAAACTATACACACTGCACACTGCTGGTACGTACGAAAGTATTTATTGTTTTATTTGTTACAGCAGTGTGGGTAGGTGAATGAACTAAATGCGAATTTATGCTTCCCACAACTCTCTGCGTGCCGTTATAATCATCGAGGGTCGATGGTGACATGATTATATTATTAAACATTAAACAAAGTAAAGATAAAGTAATGAAATTGGAATAAGATGTCATATTTATACTCATAATTGATTTTTATCTACGAAAATAAGGCATGGGCTAACCAGTTTGTCAGAAAGTATTAAATGTCCTGGTACATGCAGGTTATATAACAAAATAACATACAGCCTTTATTTTTAATTTATGTAGCCATACAGACTGTGTGTTGTTTTGTTATATAGCACGGGCTAACCAGCCTGCCAGAGGGCATTAAATGCCCTGGTACATGCAGGCTATATAACAAAATAACTTACAAGCTTTATTTTTAATTTATGTAACCATACAGACTGTGTGTTATTTTGTTATATAACCTACATGTACTAGGGCATTTAATGCCCTGTGACAAGTTGGTTAGCCCTTGCCCTAAAATACCCCATATTTTCTGTCACCTAATAGAAAGGAATTTTTTTATCGATGGTAATACTTAGCATAGTAACTACTTATCTTGACTTTACCGACACAAATGGTTTCAAAACTTTGATGCGCCCTGTCATTTAAATTTCAAAGAAAAAACAACTCTCATTTTAATATTCCAGGACATGTTATTTCCAAGCACTCGTACATTTCTACTGTAATTTTCCACGAAAAAATGTACATTCAATATTTGCTGGATCATTGTAGTCTGACAATAAAATAAAATTAGATGGGCGCAAATTACGTCAGTGTTAAAGTTTCTGTGGAAAGGGTTTTCAGAAAATTCAAAGATGAAAACATATGGCTCGAAATCTTAAGCAAATGTAAAAGGTAAAGGAATTGGAATGGAATCAGATGGTTGGAAATCGTAAGAATAAAACTAAAGCAATGAAGTTATATGCGAGGGATATGTCATTGTCAAAGTTTTTGTTTGTGTTGAAATTGTTAAGAGAAAATTCAGGTATAGGTTGAAATTGAAGGAAGGAAAAAAAAGTGAAAGGTAAATGAACTGTAATGGAATCAAATTCTGTAAACATTCATGTAACAAAAGCATAAAGGCCAATGATATTGTACGTGGGATTTCACTACATAAATATGTGTGGGCAGATGATTGTTATGTAAATGTTTGCAGAAATACAATAGAGACTGAGCGGAGAAATAAAAGTTGTGTTTATCATGGCTTTACTCAAGATTTGGGAAGTAAGCCGAGGCATCATGCGATTGTTGGCCATACAGTTCGTTTGCTGGCTCGGATGCTTCTCCACTTTTGCTTTGGCACAATTTGACATAAGCGAAGGTGTGACGGGATCTGTTAATTTTCCTGCCTTGGGAGTTACCTGCGTAGCGAATTTAGCAGTTTTTGTTACAAGCCTCATCAGAGGACGAATTGATTTAGAAATGGGTGCGCGGGATGTCCTTGACATTTTATTGAGTCCCAACCTCCAGAACATTTTATTGAGTCCCAACCTCCAGTACGGACTGACCACATGTATACAAGGAAATGCTGCTAACGAAGGAGGACGTGATCTTCCGACTGCTTCTAGAGAAGAAAGTGATGTAGATGCTGCTTCCACAAGAGGTACAGAGACTGCTTCTTCCAAAGGCAACGTCAATACGTCTGCTTCTTCCGAAGGCAACGTCAATACGCCTGAAACAGTTATTCCCATTAATTCTCCAGAACGACGAGAAGAAGAAGCAGCAGCAGCAGCAGAAGAAGAAGCAGAAGAAGAAGCAGCAGAAGAAGAAGAAGCAGCAGAAGAAGCAGAAGCAGAAGGTCTTAAGTCTGCTGCTGTTATAATGCTGTCAAACGACACAGCCAATTGGTCGATGAAGCAATTCATGAAATCGAATGCCTATGTTGTGCAATCAATCGTACTACCATTCCTTCCTTTGAAGCGCGCATTAAATGATACAGAAGTCAGCGCGGAACTGACTTCAGGAGGAGTCAGTATAGAGTCATGTAAATGCAAATACAGTAGCTCTAGGTGTCACTGCATTGTATTCTGGACAAAGGAAGAGATCACGAACATGCTTGCTACTCGGATGCCAGCAACATTGAAACTACTCACTGATTCCCTCTGCCTACTCCCCTGTTCCACTTGCCTCAGTAAAGTTTGTCATGAGTGCAACCGGGAGAACCTGTTGCATGCTGAGAGCGAGGCTGAGGAAGGACAGCCAATGAGACAGAGAGCGGTATCAGATATTCTTGAGACTATCGGTGCCGGAGACATCCCCGCGCGGAAACCTATTGGCATCTGCATTCCAATGAATGATGCCCGCGGTGATGTTTGGACAAAGTTACTGGTAAAATCTTTGAGGTCTAAAGATGCGGAAGGCAGAGGAGTCACAAACAATGCTACGGAAGCTCTGCAAGGCTACTTGGGTGGAGGTAGAGGAAGCGAAGAGGGAACTGTAGAATACGACATTTTCTCCTTCGTAGTGCCAAGGTTGACTGAAGTATTAATAAACCTTGTGCTCACATTCTGGTTTAGAGTCGATGGCTTCTCTAGCGCTCTGGTGGCCAGAAGAACAGTGCGAGACTACTTGGTAGACACTAAATCAAGTGGGTTCGCTGCCAATGCATTTTTAACTGAAGCTGTGGTCAAGTCTAATGGCGATAACACCGAGGTTTGCCAAGTGCTCACCTTTAGAGGGTGTGATTGGCTGTGCAAAATAAACATTATATCCGTGGGTTGCGTCAACGTGATTTGCGCTCTTGGTTGGGCTCTGCTTATTTCTTTTGAAGGTGGGCCTGATACTTCTCAGCCACCCTCTTTGCCTACAGTTGCTGTCATAATCGCAGCTATTGGTTCACCATGGATGGTGTTAATTCCAGCGGCCATGAGCATGGTAGCGTCAGGGCTGAGGAAGTCAGGGCTGAGGAAGGAAATTATCGAGAACGAAACCGTTCAGTCGTTTGTACGACGGTTGTTCGACACCATCGACACCACCATCGACACCACCGACACCACCGGAGACACCACCGACGGGTTCTTCGACACCCTCGACACCAGGCCCGTTTGGCAGCAGGTAGTGATTGGGGTGATTGTGTTGATTGCAATCCCTGTGATGCTGATTGTGGTGATTGTATTCTTTGTGGTTTGTGTCTCCGTGATTCTAGTCCTTGTGGTGATTATTCTGGTGATTGAACCGGTGATTATTCTATGGGTTGTAGTTGCAAGCATGCTAATAAAGCATCGCAATCGGGGTTATGCATATGGATTGATTGCCATAGGTTTACTTTTCGAAATGGCGTGCTTCGTATCTTGGAGCGCCCTGGCGGGAGCGTTGGGTATAAAGGGTTTCGGAAGATGGCTCTATGGTGCTCTTCAAATACTCATCTGGGTGAAGTGGGCAACTGGCAGTTATTTTCTCAATCAGGAGAATTCTTCAGAATTTGTTGGGAGAATTCCTAGCAGGTTTTTTCTTATATTTTACTCTTCCGCGTTTTGGCTAAATGCTGTGTTGGCTGGAGTTAGGTGCAAGTGGGAGGCGTGGCCATGGCAACACAATCATTTATTTTCATTTGTGAGTCAGTGATTCTCATCCGCCCTGTGGCGAGTGGATACTTTCATAGTTGAAGAGTACAGTAACTTTATGATGTTGTTATATCATGTAATATACTTGGTTCAATGGAGCATCTATTTTATTGTTTTCTGACGAAATAGAGTTTATTACATAGAAGTTAGAATTATCTCTCTAATGAATCAGCTATGCATTTCAATTTTCCCTATGGTCAAATAATAAATAATAGTATATTTGTTTGAATTTCACAATTTTCATATGGTTGGGAAATTGGTTCTCATCATAGTCTAGCCTAGTTTATAATGTAAAATGAATTTGTAAAATTAAAATATAAAGATATAACAATAAATGAATTTTATAAAATTAAAATACAAAAGATATAACAATAATGAATGGGTAAATATAAAAATATATTTAATTATATAAGTGATAATAATTTTATTTTCAAAAAAAAAGTTAAATTACAATTAAGATTAGTATTTGGTTGTTTTTGTTTTTTTTTTTTTTTTTCCCTCTTGTTGTTTACGTGATTGAAATGTAATTTTCAAATTTAATTTAATTATCAATAGTTTTTAGGTGAATGGTAGCTATTTAATATCAACAAAGTATTCTAAAATGTTCTTAAGACTAGTTATACATTGAAAATTGAGATTTTAAATAAGACTAGTTATACATTGAAATTTGAGATTTATTTTTAAAAGTAGTTTTGCCTTTTCAATCAAATTAATTAATTTTAAAAATGTCATTGAAATATGAGTTATGGTTGTTTGGACATGTTACATCATTAAGCTATGGTATTAAACCATGTTATGGTGTTCTAACAAGTCTATTTACAAATTAAGAACATCTATGATAAAGTGGAGATGGGTTAAAAATGTTGTTACATGTTTTTTTAAATGTATATATGTTTAACTCGAGTATTAATTCTCTTTATAATTAATAATGTTAATTTAAAACAAAGTAATAATTTAGTTAACTTTTATTATTTATTTTTAAATTTAAAAAAAATGTGAGATGCATCATGATGTAAGCCATTTTGATGTCTATTGACCTTTTACTAACCATTTAACTTTTATATATATATATATATATATATATATATATATAAGTTTATAAGATTAAGATTAATCTTATTAGAAATAACTATAACAATAACCATAAAAGAAAATACATTAACAAACCAAAACTTAAGTTATTTTAAATTTCCATAAATGTAAATATTTAAATAATTACACATTTTTAAATAATGAGTTAAGCCATTAAGTTAATAATTAAAATACATAATAAAACAAATATTATTTATTTTAAAAATGAAGTTATTATTGTTTTTAATTACTTCCAAGGGGTGGTCTCTATTGGAATTGGGCTTGAGGAATTTCCATTTTTTAATTATGGATGAATAAGATTTGATAATCTCTATATATTCTTCATTTGATACATGGTCCAAAGGATAATATGGAAATAGTGTTTTAGTTTTTTTTTATGTATTTCTATCTTTAATTTATTAAAACTAATTAATAAAAGGCTGCTAGCATTTTAATTTATTAAAAAAAAAATATTAAATGTTGCTTTCACACTTAAGCTCAATTAAAACCTTTCTTTGGCTTGCATGGCTTGCATTGATACTAATCACTTCAACATGGACTTTCTAGTATCCACATCTCCAACTATATTTGCATTTGTGTAACCTTCAAGAATAACATTGTTATTACCAAAACATCAACAATACTTGCTACTGCCCCTAGGGTACCTCAAAATCCACTTTACTACTTGCCAATGTTGTTTGTCTAGATTTGCAAGGAACCTACTCACTACTCCCACTCGATGTGCAATATTTGGATGTGTACATATGTTAAAATTGGCAAATAAGGGCAAATTCGTCCTTGGGACAACTAATTTGATGGAGAGGATGTTTACAGGTTGTTCAAAAATGGGATCTTGGAGGATGGATGGAGAGAGAGAGGTGAAGGAGTGAGTATGGAGGTAGGATAAGGGTTGGAGGTGGTCTAGGACTTAGTGGATGGAGTTGAGGAAAGATGTAGATGGCTGGATTTGTTCAAGGAGGACTGAAGCAATGTTGCACAAAAATTAGGGTTATATGAGCAAATGGCAAACGTGAGGCAAGAATATGAGTTGAGGGATGGAGCAGATGGGTTTGATGGAGTATGGACAGATAGAGAAGTGGTACAGGTGCTCTGCAAGTTGTTTTTCCAACTGAACCAACGAAGACTTGTAAAATCAGAGACCTAGTTATGTTGACCTAATCTGATCTAGCTGATAGTAAAGAGAATGAATAGAAGTTTTAACTGCGATGAAACCATGTATACTAACTATGCAACTAAGCAATCAAGAATCTGAACATGTAACCAACTTCTACAAATGAAAATCAAACACTACTTATTGCATGGCAAAGCAAAGTTAGTGTTTTTGTGGGCAGCAAGGTCACCTTGATCCCAGCTCCTGATCCCACTGAGGGAGAGGTGAAATCAGAGGTGTTTGATGGCCCTTTTCTGAAGCGTTTCCCTGTTAACAACCTATCAACTCAATCTGAACATCAAAAGTATTTCTAATCATCAACAGTGACCTAGTTAATCACTAAGATTTAATCTACTTAACAGAAATGTTTTTGCAAATACATAAAGAACAAATAACAATACATAAAGGAGGCCTTAGCACTCGGGTTGGGCCCAACCCCAAGAGTTGCAGGCTCCTATAAAAGACTCTGATCTGATGCCAAGTAAAGCTGCTTCTCATTACTCAAAAATAATCATCACAAGAAAGTTATACAGCAATAGCCACCAGAAAACAAGCTGAGAAAAGGACAGCACTATAGTGCAAATACCAACAGTTCCAAAAAGTAAACTACGAAGGCTGAGGCCTTCCTATTTGTACACTACGAGGGGCCTAGCAGCCCTCCTAAATTCAAGGGACTCGGCTGTTCCAACTGCTAGTAAACAATCATTCTTCCCAAAGCTGTTCGGCTGCCTTTAGAATTCGTTTTGGTGGCCTGTTGAGCTCAGAGTTGAGGGTGGAGATTTCAAGGAAGGGTCATTTAATGCAAGAGACAACCTCCCTACGAATCCTCACCTCAAGCTTGGCTGTCACCTGTCCCATAATTGCTTGGTTTTGCTCCAAAATTTGTCCAAAAAACCTGAAATAACCACGTATTAGCCTCCTTGGTAGAGTGACCACCCTTATTCGTTCAAATAACATAAACATACTAAAAAAAACATGCATAATCTATGAAAAATGGAGGATTGAACAAGGACAATTAGACAAAATGAGCCCAATAAGTTACCCAATTTGGGGCTCATCAGTAGCCTGCATGCTCTACGCTGTCCTGGGACTCCCTACACTGTAGCTCTCTTTGCCACTCCATCCGCATCTATCTCTACCAAATCAGTTAGTTCCTTCTACTCCACATTAGGGCTCCCGTAGCAAGGTCTCATCTAAGAGGATGGGTACCTCAAGGATCCTACCCCTCATCCTTGGGATGATCACTCTACATCGCCCCACCTCCCACTTTTTATAGCTTTGATAACACTTGTTATAGCTCCGATAGCAATTGTTATAGCTCTGATACTACTTGTTATAGCTCTGATTCGACTTGTTATAGATCTGATCTGAAAATATATGAGAATACAAATATACCAAAAATAATAAGATAGAAATAGATAGAAATGCTTCTTTATTGATCAAACATTTAAGGTAGGGCAACACCATATATTCACTCCTTAAGGAAGGATAGCACTCCACAAGCCATATGCCCGTTCATACAATAATCCTTGATATCTCTCAATGTGGAGTCTCTAGCCTCTATATAGGCCTCATACATATGATACCATGGGTCATTACCATGGTTCCCTCAATACCATCTATCTAATACCATGGGCTTATTACATTATTACTAACTACTTGTGGTCCCTTACATGATATGAGTTAACCACCTTATTTATTACTATTTCCCATCCCATTATTATTCCATCGGGTACCTCCCTTTGTACCCCATATTATCCCCCTAGGTATATTACATGCCACCCCTCTTAACATGTTTCGTCATTGAAACATGGGAAGAACACAAATAATAAGATCTACTCAAAAGACTAGTCCACTAGTACCATGCACATGCATCTAGCCATCCAAGAGAAAGGTGAACACTCGATCGAGCTAGTACCTTGCTCGCTTGAGATGGAAGTTTACCGTGGCGGCTCTTCTGTGTTGATGTGTAGTAGGTGGATCGTCGCTCCTCTCTATCTATCAAGCCGAGGTTGTTGTCCTTGTGGCTAATTTGTTGCCATCTTGTTGGTTGTTTTTTTACAGGGTGATGTGGGTGGTGATATGCTGAAGTTTTAACCCACGGTGTCTTTTTATTTAATTCACCAACTAATGAAGCCTGATTGGTAGCTGGTACATGTTGTGGTGTCTTTTGTTGTTGCTCATATTCCAATATTACTTCAACCACTAACCCCTCATCTGATGTATCAACACTTGTAACCTTTTCTACTTCAACCTCTGTTTGTGTTTGATTGTCGATCATCAAAGACTCATCATCTGACGTGTAAGTTTCATTAGAGCTTCGTGCTACGACCTCCTTAGTCTCTGTTTCTGGCTTAATGGAAATATCCTGCAATGTAATTTTCTTCTTTTTATACCAGAGCTTTAGGAATTTCTTCTGCAAATTAATATTGATAGTACCCACGGATTCCATCCAAGGATATCCTAAAACAACATCCATGCTATCCATATCTGAAGTATAAAAATCACCATGCAACACATACTTATCCATAGAAAGCTTCAAATCCTTATAAACTTGAACATCCTCATCATCAACCTGTGTGTTTTCAATGTGTTTGGCTGGAACTTGCAATTTGTTTGCCAAATTAACATTGATAAAATTATGCTTGCAGCTAGGATTTATAGACACAATCATCTTCTCCTTCTGAATCAATACATGAACTTGCAATAAGGAAATACTAATAGAAAATAACCCCTTACATGTCCCATTCTCCTATTTTCTAGTATGAGACCATATATCTAAAAGGACTCTTTCAAATTCTGCATCTGAAAGTTTCGTCAACTGCTTGTTGTCAAGTGAGAACCACCATTTGGCAGCCTCATCTTTGAAACTAAGCAACACTGAATTCTTCTAAAGTGTCCCATATGTGAACTTGTGTCTCTATATGAATTCTTCAATAGTAGGGCTATCATCTTTCCCTGTAAAATTAAGATCCGCCATGAAGAGTGTTTTGAAAAAAATTCACTTACTTGGCTAAAATTTGAAATGGCCACAATTCTGTCAATACTGCTCAGAATCCCTATTATGACCTATTTTCAGAAATGGAACAACCATTCTGCATCTTCTCATGTGGTATAAATCTCGATCTAGGCACTGGTATTTCAGATCCACACTGCAACTGTCCCGCCGTCACAAAATAATATAAAAAAGAGCTTATTTTAAATTAGTGATATCTCCCTCATTCGGACTCCAATTCAGCTGATTTTTTTTTTTGAACTTGGTTATTTTTTCACAAACAATCCAGATCTACAATTAGATTCTTCAAATTGTGCACAAAACATGCAGATCTATGTTGCAAACCCGCCAACCCAAAAAAATGTCTGCAATCCAACTGATTTTTAGATCAACGATATCTCCTTCATCCGGACTCCGATTTGGCCGATTTGTTTTTTGAACTTGGGTATTTTTCACAAAGAATAGGGATATGCAATTATATTTTGCATATTATTCCCCAAAACGTATAGACCAGATCTGCAAACTCGCCACCCCATAAAGTTCCTGCAAAAAATAAAAATAAAAATTCTCCACTTTTGCCCAAGAAAGTGCTCTGATACCACTTGTTATAGTTCCGATACCACTTGTTATAGCTCTGATTCCACTTGTTATAGATCTGATCTAAAAATATATGAGAATATAAATATACCAGAAATAATAAGATAGAAATAGATAGAAATGCTTCTTTATTGATCAAACCCTTAAGGTAGGGCAACACCATACATTCACTCCTTAAGGAAGGAGAGCACTCCACAAGCCATATGTTTGTTCATACAATAATCCTTGACATCTCTCAATGTGGAGTCTCTAACCTCTATATAGGCCTCACACATACAATACCACGGATGATTACCATGGTTCTCTCAATACCATCTATCTAATACCATGGCCTTATTACATTATTACTAACTACTTGTGGTCCCTTACATGATACAGGTTAACCACCTTATTTATTACTATTGCCCATCCCATTATTATTCCATTGGGTACCTCCCTTTGTACCCCATATTATCCCCCCTAGGTATACTACACTAAGGTACAGTTCTCCTCATCCTCCATGGATGAAGAACCGTCTCTAGTGCTCCATCTGATCTCCTCCTGCATCAAATCCGACCATAGTCATTCCCAATCTGGTAGTTTCTCCCTTCCATTAACCGAGTTCTGGTAGGTATGCCAGCTCTTAGGAAGGCCAAGGAGTGCTAGACTCACCATATCATCATCAGTTGTTATGACCCCTACACTTCCAAGCTCATCCCTGCATATGATGAACTTGGTCAGATACATAGAAATCGTCTCATCCTTTTCACAATTGATCTTTCGAAGTTTTTTCCTTCAGTGCTAGCTTCCTCTTATCACTATTATTCCGATATAGATCTTTCAATGTTTTCCACATTGCAAACGGAGACTCTTTCCCATGGAGGTTCGAGACAATGTGATCTCGCACTCCCTCCAAGAGAATTCTCCTAGCTCTAGCCACACACTTGTACCATTCCACCAGTTGAGTAGCATCAATATGCTTCTGGACTACTTAATCAATGAATTCCTTAAGGTTGTTATCTTAAAATATTGCCTCCATGTGATCCTTCCAAGCTATATAGTTTGAGCTGCCATCAAAGGCATACCCAAGCCTCAAACCATAGAATTCCATCAGTGAAATAGATGTGATAATAACTTGAGATCTATATCTCGAATAATAAACTTCAAATTCCTTCTTGTATATTGTTCTTCCTTGATCACCTGTGCTCTGATACAATGTAGAATTTTCTCTACAAATCAGCTAGCTCACTGATATCATGTAAAAATTTCACCTGCAGATCAAACTGATATATGTAATGTACTAAAGCATAATACTAGATCTACATCTACCATAAACTTTGCGGAAGCTTAATCAACCATGAGCAACATCAAGCATGAACACATATAACTAATAAGAAGGAATCAATCACACATAACACAGAACATATCACTGGGGAAAGCACCAACATAAAACCCCAACACTGTATTATCAATCAAGTGGAAATCCTCAACAACATATAAAAAGAATCAGCTCAAAAGCTATCCTGCTCTCTTTGTACTCTGATGATAAAGCTCATGGACTACCTAGCCCTATATATAAACGCTGCACCTTAAGTCCAAGCTCCTATTTTCTTGTGCAGTTTTGATTGGGATCCAATTACAAAGCACATGTAAATTGGCCTGATCATACCTGCTGTCAACCTTAGGTCCAACTACGCAATCCTTGAGGACTCAAGTTCCTCATGCATGCAAGGAATACTTACTAGAAATATCCTAGCATCTGATAGTACATTGTCCCTCATCTGATCTCAATTGGGTCTCTATCTGAACTGCCATGCATCAGTTATCCATGAGAAAATACTCATTTATCTGAAATAATAGTTGTCACATGCATGCAAGCATCAACAAACTATATCTCATTAATTTAACAACTTGTTAAATTAATCTAACTGAACTTGACTAAGTTAAACTAAGTCAACTGATTCTCTCAATATAGAACCCATCCTTAATTCCTTAATCAGTGGAGTAAATCAAGGACACATTCCACAATTAGTGGATAAATAATTGCATGTTCTCACAAAGACTTCAAGCTTGCTTTTCCTTAACTAATTAACTCATGGAGAATTAATTAATTAATATTCCAAACTGCTGGTACGACAAAATTCGAATTTACTTCCCATAGATAGACCAGGGACTGCTATAAATAGGAAGGAACCTAGAAATGCTATTTTTAGAAGATGCTATTTTTAGCAGTTTCACCTCTCACGCAAGGTGGCCAAAATGCTCACTTGCCAAACTGCTATTTTTAGAAGAGCTATTTTTAGCAGTTCTATTTTTAGCAATTTCTAAAAGCATTTCTTGTTGCACACTTTTCAACATGAACTTGGTTGCCTTGTCCACATCACTGTGTCCATCAACCGCTATGTCTTTACCAAAGACAAAATCCAAGGGAGACCTTGGTGTGAAACCAAAATAGGTCTCAAAAGGAGATCTCTGTGTAGAAGAATGTTTAGCACAGTGGTAAGCATGTTGCACATAACATAAATGTTCATCCCAAAGCTTGGGATGCTTGCTGCAATAGCTTCTAAGCAATTGGATCACTGTCCTGTTGACCACTCCTATTTGGCCATCTATTTGTGGATGAAAGGTCGTGCTCTTCTTCAGTCTGGTGTCCATCAATTCCCACAGACTTGACCAAAGCTTCCCAACAAATCAGGAATCTCGATCGGATACAATGGAAGTGGGTAATCCAAAATGAACCCATACATGCTGAAAGAACAACTTTGTTGTTTGTTTAGCTATAATATGTTTGTTAAAAGGTATTAAAATACACATTTTTCTGAATCTATCCACAATAACATATAAATAGTCATGACCTTTTCTAGATTTAGGCAGTCCCCCAACAAATTCCATGGAAACACTTGCCCAAGGATGAGAAGGAACTGGTAGTGGAGTGTACAAGCCTAGTTTTCTATTGCTAGGCTTGCTTTTAGTACACATAGTACACCCTCTTACATATTTAGAAACTGTCTCATTCATTTTTAGCCAATAACAAAATCTTTGCAACTGTGCAACTGTTTTACTTACACCAAAGTGACCTGATATTAGAGAAGTGTGTGCTTCTCGAATTATCTTTACTCTTTCAGTTTGTGGAATGCATAACTTTCCAAAATGATACAAGAGTCAGTCCTTAACATGATAATTTAATTCTTCTACTTGTTTGCCATGACTTAAAGTTGCATATACATCTTTAAAATCTACTGTTCAATGTAGCTTTCATGCAATACTGAATTATGCTTAAGTATAGTAGATGCATTTATGATTGGTCTGGACAACATATCTGCAACTTTATTGTGTATGCCCTTTTTATATCTAATGACAAGATGAAACTGTTGTAGAAA
>APFE030559927.1:19392-31465 GCA_000404065.3 Pinus taeda
TTCTTACCTTCACCTTGCATTTTGTCTTTGCTGATATACAGCCAGACTTGATCACCAACTTGGAAACTATGCTCAATCTGATGCTTATCATGCCTTTCCTTGTACTTGGCTTGGCTCTTTTCCAGCTGTTCATGTACTTCCTGGTCAATCTCTTAGATTTGTTCAATGAACTTGGTTTCCTTGTCCACATCACTGTGTCCATCAACTACTATATCTTTACCAAAGACAAAATCCAAGGGAGACCTTGGTGTGAAACCAAAACACGTCTCAAAAGGATATCTCTATGTAGAAGAATGTTTAGCTCGGTTGTAAGCATGCTGCACATAACATAAATGTTCATCCCAAAGCTTGGGATGCTTGCTACAATAGCCTCTGAGCAACTGGATCACTGTCCTATTGACCACTGCTGTTTGGCCATCAATTTATGGATGAAAAGCTGTGCTCTTCTTTAGTCTGGTGTCCATCAATTCCCACAAACTTGACCAAAATTTCCCTAAAAATTAGGTATCTCGATCAAATATAATGGAGGTGGGTAATCCAAAATGAACCCATACATGCTGAAAGAACAACTTTGCTGTTTGTTCAGCTGTAATCTGTTTGTTACAAGGTATTAAAATACACATTTTGTTGAACCTATCCACAATAACATATAAATAGTCATGACCTTTTCTAGATTTAGGCAGTCCTCTAACAAAGTCCATGGAAACACTTTCCCAAGGATGAGAATGAACTAGTAGTGGAGTGTACAAGCCTAGTTTTCTATTGCTGGGCTTGCTTTTAGCACACATAGTACACCCTCTTACATATCTAGAAACTGTCTCATTCATTTTTGGCTAATAACAAAATCTTTGCAGCTGTGTAATTGTTTTACTTACACCAAAGTGACCTGATATTAGAGAAGTGTGTGCTTCTTGAATTATCTTTACTCTTTCAGTTTGTGGAATGCATAACTTTCCAAAATGATACAAGAGTTTGTCCTTTACATGATAATCCAATTCTTCTCTTGTTTTCCATGACTTAAAGTTGCATATACATCTTTAAAATATGTATCTTGAGCATATTGTTCAATGTAGCTTTCATGCAATACTGAATTATGCTTAAGCATTGTAGATGCATTTATGATTGGTCTGGACAACATATCTACAACTTTATTGTGTATTCCCTTTTTATATTTCATGACAAGATGAAATTGTTGTAGAAAACCCATCCACCTATAGTGTCTTGATTGCTACAACTTAGTTTGGGAGTGTAAATATTGAAGTGGTTGATGATCAATATGTATAACTATCTCTTTTCCCATTAAATAATGTTTCCACTTTTTCACATTGTGTACTAATGCATACAATTATTTATCATATGTGGGATAATTAACTACTGCAGAATTAAATGTCTAAGAATGGTAACATATGGGTTTACCGTGCTGCATCAACACTGCTCCCATGGCATAGTCACTGGTGTCTGTTTCAATCTCAAATGGTCTTTGAAGATCGGGCAGTGCTAGTACGGGTGTTGTACTAATCTTTTCTTTCAAGGTGTTGAAGGCTTTCTGTTGTTTGCCTCCCCACTAAAACACCTTGTTCAATCCTGTCAATGCATGTAAAGGAGTTGCAACTAAGGAAAAGTTAGCATTAAACTTTCTCCAATATTGTGCTACCCCTAGGAAGCTTCTAACTTCAGTAGCAGACTTGGGTTTAGGCCAGTTTACAATGACTGCAACCTTAGAGGGATCTATCTTCAATTCACCACCCCCTACAATATGACCCAAATAATTCAAAGATGTTTTTCCAAATTCACATTTTGAGAGCTTAACATAGAGATTTTCTCTTTTCAAAACATCTAGAGTATGCTTGACATGCTTTAAATGTTCTTCCTATGTTTTTCTAAATACAAGAATATCATCCAAATATACAATTACAAAATCACCAATAAAAGGTCTGAGTACATCATTCATTACTCTCATGAAAGTAGCAGAAGAATTAGTTAAGCCAAAAGGCATAATTAGCCACTCATACAATCCTTGCTCTGTTTTGAAAGCAGTCTTCCATGCATCTTTCTCTGCAACTCTGACCCGATCATAGCCACTATGCAAGTCAAACTTGGAAAAGTAAACAACTTCTTTCAACTGATTCAGTAGATTATTTATGCGAGGAAGGGGATAACAATTTTTTATCGTTATCTTATTCAGTGCTCGGTAATCGATGCACATTCTCCATGAGCCATCTTTCTTTCTCACCAAGACAATTGGAGAGCCACATGGTGATGTGATCGGTCTTATGAACACTTTCTCGAGCAACTTGTGTACCTGCTTCTTGATTTCTTCATTCTCTAAAGCGGACAACCTATACATTCCGATGTTAGGCAATGGAGCATCTTGTTGCAAATTAATATCATGTACTATTGCCTTTTGGGGTGGCATACTTTTAGGTTCTTGGAGTAGTATATCATATTCTGAAACAATTTTTTCTAAATCAGCTTGCTGTTTAGCATTACAACCCTCAAATATATTGATTTTATTAGGTTTCTTTCCCTTTACAACCATCAGTAAAAATTGTTTGCATGAATTTACAATTCTTTTCATCTTCCCTGAGTTTATGAGAGTATAATTATTCTTGAGTTTGTGAGCTTTTACAATATATTCAATTCCATCTTTAACGAGTTGATACTTGTTTTCTGCTCTATAGAAAATTTCTTTTCTATCATACAAGTAAGGACGTCCTAAAACAATTCCACATATATCCAAAGGAACTATATCTAACTCAACCTCATCTACAAATGTTGACCCAAAAGAAAACCTAAGTTTACATTGTCTAGTCACTTGTAGCTGTGCTTTATCACATAACCAACCTAATGGATATGGCTTCGTGTGAGGTGTAGTTAGCAATCCCAGCTTCTTTACAATTGCTTCAAAAATTAAATTTACTTGTGAGCCACTATCAAACAAATTATCATTCTTTTGATGCTTGGGAATAACTCGAATATCAAAAAGCTCGTGTCTTTTCCTCTCGTTTTCTTCATTATTAATAGATTGTGTAGAATTACTGGTAGATGCTTTAGAATTTTTACCTTTTATACCCGTGGCTACTATTGTTGTTTCATCTCCTAAGTCTGACCCCAAATCTTTTTGAATAACTGTAGCAGCCTTCTTCTTCTTGCCATCGAAATTCTTAGGTATCAACGCTGGATGCAGAATCCAACAGTGTTCATCATCATGCCCATCCTTCTTACAGTGAGTGCATGAAGACTTGGTCTTTTGTATAGCATTGGCCTTCCTCTCTTTCCATTTATGTTTTGTCTTTTCCTTGTTCTTTCGTGCAGTGGGTTTGGATGATCCCCCAACTTCTGGGACAACATTCTTTCCCCTAGCCTCTACATGGGTAGCTTGAACAGAGACGTCATCTATGTTAGTAGGGTTAAACATGAGAATGGTATGTCTCAAATAACCATGTATACCACCTATATATTTTAGCAAAGTTTCAGGTGAGTCTAAAGAAATGCCTAGAATCAAAGCTCTTTTTCTAAATTCTTGAGTGTAGCCTTGTACACTTTGCCCTTTTAATTGGCAAAGAGTTTGCCAACTCATCATGGCTTGCTACATATAAGCTAGTGGATAGAACTGATTTTTAATTGCAGAAACAAATTCACCCCAGACAGAAGAATTTTACCATGCTTTTTCATGTCAACTTGTGTTCAGCTTTCCCACCATACTAAGGCAGTCCCTCCAATGCGCAGGCTGGCCAGCTAAATTTTACCACTGTCGGAATCAATATTCTATGCCCTACAATACATATCAACCTGTCTAATCCAATTATCCAAGTTCTCTGCATTCAACTCTCCATCATATATCGTCAAATCAAATTTAACATCTAATTTAGTGAAAGAAGTTCTCTTTTTATTTTCAGGGCTATTATGAGGTGTGACAAACTTTTCTTCTTTCCCTTTGCCTTTAGAATGGTCATGGAGGAGAGATTCTTCTGCTCCTTTATCTTGTTCGGAGTTTGAATCTTCATCTCTACCTTTCTTAAATTCTCTATACATTTCCTCTACCATGGCCCTCATGGTCATGAAACTATCCATGAACTGGGAGTATGATTCCAAGGGACTTTCTTCGGCCATTTTCCTCCTTGGATAGACTCTTCCAATTTCTAGGTTAGCTTCAACCAATTCTCCTTCTCCTAATTTAAGCTTTGACCTAGTTAGCATTTAAAAACAGAATCCAGCACAATCTTGTCTAACCTTAGTAACCTAGAGCTCTGATACCACCTGATCTAACGTGGCTTTGATACCACTTGATCCGTAAATGATCTAAGATAATTAATAAGGTATTACAGACTCATGTGCTGGGTTGTGCCTATGTTATTTTATGCAACAGATCGATAAGATTGCGAAATACAAAGGCACTAAAGCAGTGAGAGAAAAACATAATAGGCAAACATGTAAACAACAAGTTTAATAAGGAGTTCACCCAACACTCCTAAGCTATGTCTCCCGGTCCAGCCTTCAGTGGTGGCCTCCCTATTATGTTTTCAAAGTAGAGTTTTACAACAGTGAGCTAAATTTGAGTCTCACTCAACAGATAATAATCAGTAGGACTGTACTTGGATTCCCAAAGTCTCTGGAGTTCACAAACTCTCCTTGCTGAAACTCGACCTCTACTGGTCACAGTCGTATGAGCCCAATCTGAGACTCATACATGACAGGCATATACAAAGGAGTTTGCTTGAACCTCTCAAGCCTACTTTGGAGTACACAGACTCTCTGACTCTCTCTGGCTCTGTCTGGCTCGATGCTGCCTTTGCTCTGCAGGTCAGCTCAGATTCTTCTCTCTGTTTTCTGCTCTTTGCTTTCTGCGTCTAACTTGCTTTTCTTCTCTTTTTTTTTCTCTCTATCAATTCGTGGCTTTAAAGCTAATATGCTTTCTGACTGTTCATTTCCGCTTCCAAGCTTTCTGGTTCTCCTGCCTCTGTCCATTTGAATTCCTCTATTCTGCGTCATCATCACTGTGTAACACCTCACAAGGAGGTGGCCACCTGTTTCATAACGAACTGAGTGTCATTTCTCTTGGAAATGTTTGAACAATCGCTATTTCCATTTAACTCCCAGAATGCCCATGAACATGATTCCTCTGCCAACTCATCATTCATGTCGAACTTCAAACCTTATACAACTCGACTTATTTACCCCGTCGAATCCGGTCATCCATCGGATTATATTTTCACCATTGATCTGGAGCCTCCAGATCCTACGGTCTCCGTCCATATCGAGCGAGTAAGTAGCATGATATTTACCCATCCGTTGTGAGCAGTTTTCTCTCTCTTCCGCTGGACGTGTGGCACCCAATGTGTGGCATCGGGTGGGACTCGGTTGAAACCTCTTACCACTCGAAGCCCTTCCAATATCCTGCCAATTTTGGTGTGGGACCCGCCTTTGACAGAATTGGCGGGATATCATACAGTTTTATGACTTTTTGGGTGTGGGTTGCTCGAGGCTTTTCCTTCTTTGAAGGGTTTGCTCGGTGATATGCGATTAGCGACTTGTCGCTAATCGTCGCTAATCGCATATCAAAAACCACCCTCATTTCTTGATATGACCTCCTGTTTTTCCAATTCGTGACAGCGCGCGTTACCATGGGCCAACGGTTTGTGCGCTTGATCGAGGGTCCTCTTTGCTCCACGCTGTTCACAAATTACAACTAATTAGAGGATATTTCTGATAAGCTCGATCTTTATAAGACTTTGAAACTTTGGCATGAATTTTACAGAGTTCATGAAAACTTAGAGAGTGTTCTAGGTTCCAATTTGGATCATTCCTACTTCAGTAGTTTAAGTATTAGGACTGCCTATTTTCATGTCTCTTTATGTTGTATGCCCTCCACTTTGTTGGGGTTCTTAACCCAAGACCCTGGGTGATTCTACCTGTAACACATATGAAATTGGGTATCAAGGATTTTGAGCAACAATTTATACCCAAGTACTACAGTTGTCTACAAAATTACATCTAGGATGAGATGGAGTTCCTACACATCACCTCACTTGACGCCACCTATCAATACGTTGTTAAGATCGAGCGGAAATTTAAACAAAAGAAACAATACTTTGGATCTACAAATCTGAAGCAAGGGAAAGGAGCCCCTAAATAGCAGAACAAAGGAAAAAGCTAAGGCAATGTCACCCAGGACAACCCATCAAAGCCACAAGCAAATAACAACACCACAAAGGCAAAGAAGGACATAGGGAAATAGTGTGAGTTACATAAGAGCCCCACTCACAACACAAGTGAGTGTCGATCCAAGTAGTCACTAGTGGTCGAGCTGAAGGCTTCTGAATCAGATGCATGTTCTGACTCTAAGTCATAAAACAACAAGAGGAATGAAAAATGGTAGTGAAATATTGATGTCAAGCCTAGTGTCATCATTGCGGCCACCAAGATCCAGAAGGTTGAGTCTGAAGATCCAGATCAATGGGACCGTCTCTTCCACTCACGGATGCAAGAGAAGGGTTCTCTGCTATAGTTCATTATTGACAACAAAATCCAAAAGTACCTCATTTCAGCAGAGGTCATGAAGTGGTTGGGCCTACTGACCACACCACATGCACAACTGAACACCATCGGGTGGCTTCACCAAAGGCAAGATCTCTGCATCAGCCAACAATTTTTCCTTCCCTACAACATCAAGCCCTTAATAGATGAGGTACTATGTGATGTTGCCCCTCTTGAAGTTTCTGATGTATTATTAGGCCAACCATACTTCTTGAAGCGTCATGCTCTATATGAGTCCATGCCTCACACTGTCAGTATTTATTTTGGCAATAAGCTATACAAGATACTAGATGTAGCACCTCCTACCACCATCTCTTTTATATATGTGAAGCAATGCAGTAAGATCATTTCCCAGACCGAGAAATTTGTCTTCCTTATGATTAACCCTCAGGGTAAGAATAATACTGTGGCCACATCCATAGCCTCCAGACACGGTTCCTCCGCATGACAACAACAGATGGAAAATGTCATGGAAGAGTACAGGGATATCTTCCCCTCACCCATAGGGGTACACCTACACTATCAGGTCAAGCAATCCATTGACCTTACCTCGGGTGCACCACTACCCAATAGACCAATCTACCGATTCTCTTTTATGGAGAACATTGAAATTAAGAGGAAGATTCAGGAGTTGTTGCAGAAAAGGCACATTAGGCCAAGTTCATCACCCTATGGGAGCTTGTTTGTGTTGGTACAGAAGAAATAATACATCTGGAGACTTTGTATTGACTATCATGCATTGAATAATATCCATATATGGAATAGGTATCAAATCCCACAGATTGATGACCCTTCTGACTAGCTCAAGGGGGCCAAATATTTCAGCAAGTTTGACTTGAATTTTGGGTATGACAAGGTACCAATTGAACCCTCCAATGTGTGGAAGATTTCCTTAAAATCTAAGGAGGGAATTTTTGAATGGCTGGTCATGCTTTTTAGGTTCACGAATTCCCCCACAACCTTCATGCGGTTTATGGACAACATCTTGCGGCCCTATACCAAGTTGTTCATGGTAGTGTACCTTGACGACATCCTAATCTTCAGTCGGAGTTTTGAAGACCACATACACCATATCTAATAGGTCCTCTAAACCCTTCGATAGAACAAATTTTGTGCCAATTTAGAGAAATGCACTTTTGGTATGACCCAGGTTCAATATTTGGGGTACATCATCAATGAGTAGGGTGTGCATGTGGACCCAACCAAGATACAAGTTATTCGAGATTGGCCAGCCCAACCACTCTAATAGAGATCTGTAGCTTTCTAGTTCTTTCTAATTTCTATTGCAGGTTCGTGTTGGGATTCTCTCATATCACTTGGCCACTCAGTCAACTCACCAAGGGCAAAGTGAAAGGAAATTTCTTATGGTATGAATCCCAACAAAAGGCTTTTGTCAAGTTGAAGCATCGTGTCTTCTCTACACCAATGTCCACATTACTAGACCTAGAAAAAGCATTTGAAATTGAGATAGATGCCTCTGGCTATGCTATTGGTGAACTTCTTACCTAACGGGGGAATCTAGTGGCAGACAATTTTAGATACAATCTGAAAGTATCTCACTTATGACAAATATATTTATTCTATTGGGCAGGCTTCCAACAATGGAAGAATTATATTCTAGGGAAGGAAACGACCATCCACATAGACCACCGACCCTTGCAGTTCGTACAAACACAAGGGAAGTTGTAGAGCGATTACCATAAAAAATGGTCCACATATCTGCAACAATTCCATTTGAATATCAATTACAGGAAGGGTAGCACCAACAATGTTACGGACTATCTGAGCCGGTGACTAGTTAAGGACCTAACCACTGTGCTCGACTCTTGTGGACACGAGACTTCGGGGTGGATGCATCTTTACAAGACTCATCCAAAATTTGGCAACACATACCATATGCTCATAGAAGGCAAGAAAGTTCCATATTTTCACCTCCAGGGCACATTTTTATGTCACCTGGGACACATCTATCTTCCCACAAGCGAGTGTTCCAAGATAATTTGGGAGACGCACTACATTTGGTTCACTAGACATTTCAAAGTAGAGAAAATAGAGGCAGTGTTGCAGAAGTATTTTTATTGGTCAAATATTAGATAAGATGTTAGGAATTACATCAGATACTGCATTACCTGTGCCATTTCCAAACTAAAAATCAACAAGCAAGGCTTATATACTTCTCTAATCCATCTCAGGATTATATGTTGGGCCTTCCATCTACTAATCATGCAAATGATTGCACGTTCGTGGTCATTGAAATATTTTCTAAGATTGTCATTCTAACGGCCTACAAGAAGAGTATCACAACAGATGCTACTAGTAAGCTCTTACTTGACCGAGTGTGGGTACATTTTGGGATCCTATAGTCCATTATCTTAGATTGAGACAATAGGTTCTTGAGTGCATTGTGGTCAAGCCTCTAGTCGATGTTGGATACGAAGCACACTAAGCCCACGACCTTCCAACCCCAAACCGATGGTTAAACATAGGTCATCAATAGGATGATCATGCACATTTTATGCACGTACAAGTCAAAGCATCTATGCATATGGGATGAAAGCCTCCCATATGTCTAGCACAGCTATAATAGAGATATCCATAGCTCAATTGGCCACAACCCTTTCAGGTGGGGTTGGGATTCTAGCCACTATGTATCATTGATGTGGCCATACCATTTATAGCTACTAAAGCATGTTCGGGTCATGTCCAATTTGAGGCTGACTGGGCTAACAAGTTCAACGAGTGCATTCAACACATTCACCAATAGGTCCATGACATATTGGACAGATCCAATGCTAAGTACAAGCAGCGTCATGAACAAAATTATGTGCCACACAAGTTCCATGTGGGCGACAAAGTTTGGTTACATTTGTAGGAGTGCCTCAACTGGCCCCACTGCAAGCTTCGCCCACTATGATATGGGTCATACACCATCATCAAGACTTTAGGGGATAATTCCTTCGAGCTCAACATTCCACCATTGCTTGGTATGCACCCAGTATTCAATGTGGACCAGCTACGACCATACTTTCCTCCATTTTTGGACACATATGACGTTGTTGAGCAGTTGAAACCAACAAATATTAACCCAAGATGCATCGAGCATGACACAATTAATAGTTTCATGGATGCATATATCAATAAAAATCTATAGTAGAGGATCTAGCTATATCGAGCTATTAAAGCAGGCCAACTCCTTTCCCAAGGCACATGGTTCATCAGGGACCAGGTTCAACCCAAATTTCCTCACCTCATGGAGGCTATGCATGCAATAGGGACGATTGCTTCCTAAGGGGGAAGGACTAATCCAAGTGAATATTTGTGGCCACCCATCTATTCCACCCAAACCTCCAGTCAGTTTCATTTGTTTCCTTGATTATAAAAACATTTACTATTTATAGTAATTTTTTGGGTCCTAAACTTCCGGAGTTGTTTTGACCCCCTAAACAACATTTTTTTGAGGTCTGCAGTAGGCCAATATCCATAAAAATGGACCTATTAAAAATCATGTAGCACTCGAAGAGATATTTCCAATGAGATATTGTACATGCCAAATGGAGATCATATGACCAAGTTACAACCCTAAAAAATTGGTAGACCAACTAACCCCAACGGGGCCCACAAACTCTTGGTGTTTCATCTCCTGGGGTTATGTTTTTAGTTTTTTATGGTTTTCCTTTATTTTTCAATAATAAAAGGCCCTTGAACCTCATTATATCACAGTTCAGAAGCATGCAACCATCGAATCTCTTCTCACAGATCAGTTACCATCGCCTGAACTAGTTTATTTCCATATGTATGTAAGCATATTTGAGTTCTTTTATATTAATGAAATTAATTTGTATTTATACTGCATCTTTTTGTTTATGTTTATATATGTATTTTGATGTGTTCTTCATATGTTTCGATCAATGCATGAATCTATGTGTCTCAATCCTAGATCACCATCCATCTCATACACCTATGTTAAAACTAGGATACCAAAAGAGAAAACATCAATAATATGCACTTAACCAAAGTCATTTTTATACACACAACTATAGATATTATCATAAGAAACCAACAACCATGTGACCTAAACCAGGTCTATATTATACAAGCATATACATAAGTCGAACATGCGTAATCTTTATATCACTACATCAAAATCACTCTCTCCAACTTTCTCCAATGCTAACTAACCAAGAAAGGACACTACATACTCCCCCTCTTGGGCTAAACTTGGCTTGAAATTTTCCTACTGTCTTAAGATACTTGGTTATTTTCAATTCCCTTATCAATAAGGTGTTAACATTATGTATATGTATTTGATATTTTTTCTTCATGCAAATTCATAGTTTAATGTTTTTCTAAATTGAAAGCATATCCATCAAAACCAAAACATATTATTCTTAATCAAGTAGAAAATATATCCATTCTATTTTATACATGTTTTGATATAAAATGTTGTTAAGAAACCAACTCAGAAAAAGATAGAAAAGATAGATCAACGCCTTATAATTCAACCTCTTCAAGGGGGCAACATCATTTACATTACACAAATGAACAATTCTTGGATGATTCAATTGAAAAAACCTCTTTTCTATATACAGGATTCTAAGGGGTCACAATATAACCAAGCCGACCTAATAATAATAATATAGAGGCAAAAAAATAACAATTGAGGGATTCTATCGGGCACAATAATAACAATATGGTGACAATAGGGGCACAACGATAACAATAAGGGATACAACGACAATAGTAATGGCGGAATCACTAGTATTATAGGGACCTAACATGCCCCTCTCCTTCAAAAAAGTATTGTCCTCAATGCCTGAGTAGTTCTGGATGCTTCTGTATAAAATTCTCATCCTCCCATGTGGAATTTTCAACAGGTAAGTTCTTCCACTTGATGAGATACTCTTCAATTGATCGAACACCCATTTGATGCCATGGGTTTCCTTCCAGCCGGCAACTCCACCAGATCCCAAGCCTCATTTTTGTGCAAAGATGTTATTTCATCATCCATGGCCTCTTTCCAGAGTTTTCCATCCTCTGAATCCACTGCTTCCTTCACAGTTCTGGGATCATCATCAGTAACATACAAAGCAAAGTTTGAACAGCAAGCAGATGGACTATACCTTTCAGGCTGCCTTCTTTCTCGAGTTGATCTTCTCACAACCGGAGTTTGTGGCTCTTCATCTTCTGATTCCTCCTCTGCTACAGAGTCTGATTCTTCCTCCTTTAGTTCAAACTCTATCTTCACAGGTTCCTTTGGTTGGACTTCATGTTTATTAACATCTTTCACCTCTCTGAACACCACATCGCGGCTGTACACAACCTTCCGTGTGACTGGGTTCCAAAGTTTATAACCCTTTATACCATCCTTATACCCAATAACACTTTTCATATTACTATCCAACTTGGTTCGTTTCTCCTTTGGAACATGTACATATGCATCACATCCAAATACCCTCAGATGTGAAAGAGAGGGTTTCTTACCAGTCCATATTTCTTGTGGAGTCTTATCCTCCAATGCTGATGAAGGTGACTGTTG
>APFE030559927.1:38324-58993 GCA_000404065.3 Pinus taeda
AGAAATCTTGAGTGCCCTCCTAAGGGAGAGGTGTGCAATTCCCTAAGAATATTTTGTTTGAGTTGGGAATTCTTACATAGGTATAACCGATCCTTGTACCATAACGAATCATTTTTACAGCTAAATGTATCAGATGCACTGGGATCTTGTTGTACCTTTTGAATGAGTTCCCACACTTCCTTGTCATTCTTCCATTCATCCCTTGCTTCGTTTATCCAATCTAGTTGGATAATAGAAATGACGCAAAGAAATGCTTCCACATCTTCATCCTTTCTTGATAGTGCATCTGCCACAACATTTTGCTTCCCTTTTTTGTAGGTGATTTCGAAGTCATAACCCAACATCTTTGTGACCCATTTTTGCTGCTCTTCTGAAGATAATATTTCTTCTAAAAAGTATTTAAGACTATCATGATCTGTTTTTACCTTGAAGTGTCTTACCATTATGTAGGGTCGCCATTTCTTAAGTGCATGTAGTATTGCCAACATTTCCTTCTCATAAATAGCTTTGTGTGAATACTTTCCATTGATTGGATGACTTTCGAAAGCAATGGGTCTTTCTTCTTGCATCAAAATAACACCAATTCCATTTCCTGAGGCATCACATTCCACAATAAAGGATTTTGTGAAGTCCGGTGTAGCTAAGACTGGTGCTTGGCACATTGCCTCTTTAAGATGTTCAAAGGTCTTCGTTGTTTCTGGAGTCCATGAAAATGCATCTTTCTTCAGTAATGTTGTTATAGGTGCTGCTATCCTCCCATAATTCTTAACAAACTTACGATAATACCCTGTCAACCCGAGAAATCCTCGTAGATATTTTATGGATGTGGGGATTTTCCATTCCTTAATGGTTTTAATTTTGCTAGGGTCTACCTTAAAACCTTCATGAGATACAATATGACCCAAATATTCCCCCTCTTCTACTCCAAATAAACATTTGGAGATTTTTGCATATAATTGCTTCTCTTCCAATAGTTTGAGCACCATTTCAACATGTTGGACATGATCCTTCCAATACTTGTTGTAGATTAGTATATCATCAAAAAATATTAATACAAATTTTCTAAGGAAGGGTTTGAAAATGGAATTCATCAAACCTTGAAATGTAGAAGGTGCATTAGTAAGGCCAAAAGGCATGACCAAAAATTCATAATGACCCTCATGAGTTTTAAATGTTGTTTTTAGAATGTCTTCAGTCTTAATTCTGATTTTATGATATCCTGAACAAAGATCCAAATTGCTGAAGTAAATTGATCCATGCAATTCATCCAATAATTCATCAATGACATGAATGGGAAATTTATCTTCAATAGTGAGCTTATTGAGCTCCCTATAATCTAGACACATGCACCATGATCCATCCTTCTTGTGAACCAATACTATTTGAGCAGAGAAAGAACTTTGACTAGGTTGAATTATACCAGCCTCTAGCATTTCTGCAACCATCCGTTCAATTTCACTCTTTTGGACAGAGGGATATCTGTAAGCCCTGATGTTTGGAGGAACCCTTCCTGGAATCAAATTAATAGCATTATCATGATCACTAATAGGTGGGAGGCCTTTGGGAGTATCAAATACCTTGGAATGATTGTCCAAGACTTTTTGGAGATATGGAGAAATGGATGATTTCAATCTGGGAACCTCTAGTGAACATGATTATGTAATTATGCCTCGTTGTTCTTTCTTTAGAAGCTTTTTCATTCCGTTAGATCTTATCATCTTTCCCGGTTTCCTTACAATACCCCTTAATTCAACTTCCTTTCCTTATAAACATAATTTTATGAAAAGTTCTTGAAAATTAAAAGCTATTGTACCCAAGAATTGTAGCCATTGGACTCCTAGTACAACATCAGCACCACCCATTGGAATGGAAAGCATTGGGCTATTTAATACATATTCTCCCATGGATAGCTTGATATTATGGCACTTTCCTGAGAAATTTATGGTTCTGACACTTGCAACCATCACTTGACACTCTGGTGCTGGATATAGGAAGAAATTCAATTCCTTGGCTATCTTACAATGAATAAAATTATAGGTACTTCCCGAATCAATCAACAGTATTACCTTTTTCTCCTTGATATGCTCTTCTATCTTGATAGTTTGAGGAGTGTTAATTCCATCCAATGCATTACAAGATATTGTCGGATTCATTTCTTATTTTTCTAGGGTTTGTTCTTGGTGTATATCTTCTTCTTTTGACATTTTTTGATCCTTTTCTTCCTCCTCTTCACAATCTATGTAAAATAATTTCTTCTCTGCACACTTATGACCTCTAGTGTATTTGGTATCACAACTGTAACAAAGCCCATTTGCTCTTTTTTCTTCCAATTGTTCTAGTGTCAACCTTGTAGGTTGTGGATGGCTAGGGGCAGTAACACTTCCATCTTTATGATTGTGAGTGGTAGGCTTCCTTGTTGCCATAATTTTTCTTTCCATTTTTCTTGCCAACCTGAATGCCTTCTCCAATGAATCTGGTTTCCAAAGGCGAACCTCATGTTGGATGTTATCTTTTAAAGTCCCTATGAACACATCAATCCTATGCTCCTCTAGAATATCTTTTACCCTTATATTCAATTTTTGGAAGTCCTCAATGTGCTCCATCATTGAACCCTTTCGTTTGAGATTTATCAATTAGCTAAAAAAAGTGTTTCTTTTTGTATCCTCATAATGTACTATCATTTCATCCGTAAAAATAGCCCAAGTGACATTTTTTTTACAAGAGCAAAGCCATCGATACCATACAAACTGATTTGGTTCCAAATATAAAGTTGCAATGCGTACCTTTTGTGTGTTTTGCACATTATGGAGATCAAAAAATTGCTCGATCTGTAGTATCCAAGTTCTGGGATCCTTGTCATCAAACTTCCTCATATCGATATTTCGAACATGGTGGTTCTTCGATCCAACATTAGAGTCTATGAAATCATGATTAACATTTATTTTGTTCTCATCATGAGTTCCCTTTCCTAGCCTTTTGCCATTAGTAAGCATTTCTTGTAGAAACTTTGTCAAATCTTTCTTCAAATTTGTCTACAAATCTTCCATGCCTTTCTTTAAATCATCCATCTTAGCTTCCACGTCATCCATCTTAGCTTCCACGTCGTCCATCTTAGCTTCCACACTATCTATATTAGCATCCACGTCGTCCATCTTAGCTTCCACATCATTCATCTTAGCTTCTACGTCTGTCTTTAAACCATCCATCTTAGCCTCTACACCTTTCTTTAAACCATCCATATTAGCTTCTACGTCTTTCTTTAAACCATCCATCTTATTTTCTATTACTTTTTGTGCGAGTGAAATTTGTTGCACTTGTTCTCATAATTTTGATATATCATGTTGCATTTCTTCCTCTTCTTCATGAGTCATGCTAGATATTTCAAGTTCCTTTCTAGGTGTTTCCATTTTCTTTCTTCGGGGCATCAATTACCAATAATAATTCTTCACTATGACCTTTGAATTCCTTCAAACTAATTTTTAAAACCAAGATTATGCAAAAATTAAAAAAAAAACTACACACCTTTTTTCACTTTGTAGGAGCTCGATATTGAATTTGGTGTATCTGTGTAATTTTGGATCTCCCATGTCTAAAATTGCTTCCTGTGGTAAACCACTGAGAAATATTTCTAACCCCACAAGTATTATCAATATTGGATTCTGCAATAAAGAGTTATGCCAAATCTTCCACGATGACCTGAGAATAGACTAGTTCAGTAAAGCGAACTTGTACGACATTCTGCGGTTCACTGTTTCAACCTTAGGTTCTGAAAATGATACGCAAGAAAACTACAGTCCATCCTCTTTTTGTAACTTACGAAAATTCATTCTGATGCTCAGAGCGAAAGTTATGATGATTTTCCCAAGGTGGCCTGTTTGGAATGTAATTCGGGGCTTTACAAAAACCCTAACTTCCTCAGATTATATCTCCAAAATTATAGCGAGACAGGATCTAAAATTCAGACCAAAGGTTCAGCGTGATTTCATCTCAAATGGGTTCTTTTTTTAGCTTTTGAAACATCACCCAAAAAAAATTATAGCGAAAATTCCATGATGACTTGTTTGAAGTAGCGAAACCCTAGAATCCAAAGCTTTGATACCAAATGTTAAGAAACCAACGCACAAAAAATAGAAAAGATAGATCAATGCCTTAGAATTCAGCCTCTTCTAGGGGCCAATCTCCTTTACATTACACAAATAAACAATTCTTGGATGATTCAAATGACAAAACCTCCTTTCTATATGTAGGAGTCTAAGGGGTCACAATATAACCAAGCTGACCTAACAATAATAATATAGAGGCACAAAAATAACAATAGAGGGATTCTATGGGGCACAATAATAACAATATGGGGACAATAGGGGCACAACAATAACAATAAGGGATACAATGACAATAATAATGGGGGAATCACTAGTATTATAGGGACCTAACAAATGCCAAATATTTCTAAATCAAAACCAACCATACAATTTATAATACCATATCAAAATACTATTTTATGTAATTTATATGACATCTACTTAAGTTATCTATAACAAATTAAAATTGTCCATGTTTTTCTTTCTTGTAGTCTACATGAATTCTACACATGTCATCTTCTTGGTTCTATAGTAAATTTAGCTTTCCAAGCTATAAATAGCTCACAAATTAGTTGTATAACAACATTGATGGTCCATCTCGTCATATAATCAAACTTGCATGACAAGAGGTAGCAAATCATACACATGCAATTGCATGTCAACTCGTGCACATTCCACATGACTTGTGTTTTCTCACTTATTTTACACTTTTCATTCCAAAAGACATAGAGGCAATGAAAACCCTTAACCAATTACTATTCTTACCAAAGATTTAATCCTAAAATAAAGACAATTTGAAGATCAAAGCATAATATTTTAACTTTTCAGGGTAAAGTGGCAATCACTTACATCATACAATGATAATTCCTTGAATTCCAAAACCATTTTTGTTATTCACTTTCATTATATGAGAACTAATTTGATCTTGGTTTAGAAGAATTCTCTTCCACCATGTTGCCTTGATGTGTCCTGACCTAGGTTCAACATTAATTAGCCAAGCAAATTCCTACACTAATGGCCCTTTCGGCATCAATTTGCAGAGCACGGAATGAAGTCTCACCCAAAGCAGCATGGGGGGATGTAGGAACCAAGTTTCCGCACCTAGGGATGGTAGTGATGTCATTTAATGCCCTAAACCTTCCTTCGCGCAGGTCAATAAGCCTTCTAGGGCTTCTCAATATACTCCTCTTAGTCATCCTTTAGACCTCCGCGAAGGTCTACAACTCTCCCTTGCATACCCTAGATAGGTGGATCAAACACTTACACGCCTCTATAATTACTCTTACCTCTATATTTACCCAGATTAGCTTAAGTATCTGATAACTTCAACATCAATTAAGAGGATATTCGTGTAAATATATATTCTTGCTTGTGTTTATATAACAGATAAAAGCATATGGATTCGCGCATCAATACAACACTAAAACATAAACCCAGTAGTCATCATAACATAATCATATGAATTTATAACAAAAGTAAAATAGATCATACACAGATAATTCCAAAATAACTCTCTTTATTGATGCTTCAAATCTTCTTTACAGACTCTAACCGCCTTGCGCACACAACTGCAGGGGTCCGCACACTCATCTGCGGACTTCTACCATAGGCCTATGCGCACACAGTTGTAAAGCCTCTTTCCTACGCTAAGACTCTTCACTCTTAGCTCTCACAGACCCATTACATTCATCAATGGCTCAAACATATCAAGACTAAAATGCCTTACACTCTTCTAAGACTCTCCATTTTATACAATCCCATGGTCTGCAAACCATGGGTGGATCTCTTAAAGCCAACACAAATTACATAAAAGAAGGGTGAAAGCCCTTGATGACTCTTTACATCTTCATGCTCTGCAACCACAAAATGTGAAGACTTTACACTTCTTATACAAAACTTGGGCTTTCTACCCCAAAATTGACCCTAGGGTACCCGTTCCCAACAAGCCCCCAACACAAATATGGTGACTCACTAACGAGTCACTTTTCAATGGATATATCATCGCGAAGACCTCCCAGCTCCAATTGTACCACTGCAACTTTGGCGGCACACTATGTCGCCACCTGCTTGACCTGTTCCACCAACTACTTTATTGCTGGTCCCGCGCTATCTGCCATGATTTGTTGTTGTGTTGCCTGTAGGTTGCCATCTTTTCTTCAATGGTGGTTGTGATCACATAGGTTTCATCCAGCCAAGGCTCCAATCTGGCCTTCAGTACTGCCTCCCTGCATTGTGCTACGTCCACCTGTTCCTCCAGTGCCTTTGCTTCCTACAGCTTTGCCAACCTCTGTGTAATGGCGATGGTGCGCATCATCACTCTGACCTTGTCGTACTTCTGCTGCAATTCCCTCACCTTGGTATCTAATCTATGCAAGTTGGGATCTTCCTATAGATTGGTAACTACTTCGAGTGACTACTCAAAGAGTGCAGTGCAATCCTTCACTGTAGCATCTATTGTTCTAACTGCATCCTTGATAGCAGCCTCGCACTACTCTTTGACCTTTGGTGGAGTCGAAGGTTGAGCCTTCAACTCAAGCTCTATGATCTTAAGGTTAAGCTTAAACTAAACCTTAGCAAGCTTTGTCTTTGTGTTGTGCACACCTGCAACGAGCTTTCAAATTATGGCATCGGCCGATGCATCTTCTGGGATATGTAGCTCCAGAATGGTTATGCATGCTTTAGCTACCATGGTTCTGGTGTGCTCATTCTTCTCCTAAATCTTCTTAAGGAGATCAATCATAAAAGTCTTCTCAACAAACATCTAGGCATTATTAACCTTTTGTTTGTTGATTGCATTCAACGTGCACTGCTCTCGGGCCCAAAGTTTCGTGATCACACCATCTTGCAGGGTGTGAAGGGCTTCACTTGGAAGCGTATCCAATTTCAACCCAACCTTCTTGAGAGCGCTAATGGTGGTATTGTCACCTTCTATTTTTTCATTCAAAGCTCCATCCGACAGTGTGATGGCCTGGGGATCGATAGAGAGAACCATCTCCACTGCTTCTGAGGTTCCCGGCGCCAAACTAGTCGATGCTGCATTGCCCCAACATACACTGATCTGCAGTTGAGTAGCTTGGATTTGTAGCTCGTGTAGACCCGTCTGAATGGCAACCAAAGCTTATTTCTGGTGCTACTCAAACTGCTGCAGCAATTCCATAGTCACATCCCTTACTGTGTCCCCAATGTCATTCAGATCACCTTCTATTAAATTGATTGGGACAAGTGATGATTTACTAGCCTTGGACTTTTTCTGTGGCCCTTCTTTATGCTTCTTCCTAGTGTGCTTAATCCAGAATGTAGTCTACAAATCTGCACCACCTTGTCCTAATTTCTACTCTTCTTCCTCCATCTGCAGCGAACGAGACTTCTAACTTCTGTCAGAGTCATGCTCTTCCTCCCCTTCCTTCTCTATGGCCTGCTCCTTTGCAGCGCGCTCTGCTTTGGCTTTTTTCTCAAACTCCTTTTTCCTCCTATAAGCCAACTACTGCATCTTCAACCAGGCCTCTTCCTTCTTCTAATTTCCTTTGGACTTATTGGACCCAGCTAACAAATCTGAGGTCATGCGCCACTCAGCTAGCCAACGCTCAAGGACCATTGTGATTGCATCATCTGTCGCAAGGTATGGGAGATCATACAACTTATGCTCAGGTTCCTTCCGTGCCTACATGGAGACATAGTGGAAGTCCACTTTAAACTCCAGATAACCCAAAAACTGCTCGAAGACAATTGGTGATAGCCGCAACTTGCAGTTTATTTCAACGCGGATGCTTACCTCCATTAGCACCCAAAAGATATTACTTTCCTTGACCCTTTCGGGGTCCTTTGTGCCATAGAGCAAAGTGAACTTCGCTGCTTCTAGAAAATTTGATGTGATCGGAGAAAACTAACTATCCTTTGGTAATTCCCACACGACCAGTACGATTGATAGTAGAAGCCATGCATAATGGAAGGTCGAAGCCATGCATAATGGAAGGTCTTACTTTGGTCTTGTGCTTCTCTATAGTTCATGAGGAACTCATTGCAAAGGTAACGCTCCCAATTGAATTGTACACCCTTCCCACACTGGGCCACTAATGACACAACCGGTGTTGATACTTCATCTACGCAGCACTTTCTCATTAGTTTCCTAGCCAGGATCTAGGTGGCTACCTTAACCGCGGGGTCAGTTATGCTGGAAATTGAGTACCTGCACAGATTCTTGGCCAGCTTAAACATATCCTTCGTTCTCTTCCCAAGGTCACGCGAGCCCATCTTTACACTAAATGCCTTGGCTAGATTCAACCCTGAGTGCAGTAGCAATGTGATCCTATGGATCAACATATCGGTGATCAGTATCGGTTCTCCTGACCATAGGCACCCATCGTGCACCAAGAATAACAGATGTTTGATCAATATCAAATTTATGGCCATGCGGTTGTAATGTAGCACCCATAGCAGGTTCAACAATCCTACCTTGTCCACCCCTTTAATCCATTGCCTTGGATCTAGCGCGGTCACACCAGAGTCTTTATAGAAGACGCGGGTCATAAATGTATCAGTCGCCAAGTGGGGGAACTGCTCAATATCTGCCAAGTCCCAATCATCTAACTTTAGATGTGGCACACATGCCTAGCGAGGACCTTCGAATTTGATCTTGTCTGGCAACAACACTGTTAAGTAAAAATTTTCCCTCATTTGGGTCCTTTGGGACCTTCACCTTGCCTTGGCATGGAGGGATGTATTATGGTAACTTGGAAATAGGGTCTACCCCCTCAATATCCATATCCTATGTGCCCATACCAGTGTCTTCCAAACCATCATTAGATTCTAGGTCTACCACCTTTCCTTTCTCCTGCACAATAGGCTTCTCTTTCTTCTAACGCTCTCTCAGTGACTCGCGCATCAATTGTGTCGCTTTCTTCTTGTCTTTTTTGTCTTAGGACCCTCTCTAGTCAGCATAGGCCTCGGCCTGGGAAACCTTGGTAATTTTAGCACTTATGTGGGCACCTCTACACTTACAACCCCAGGGGCAGGTCCCTCAAAGGCCATCGATTCTCCAACACTTATAGTTTCCACGGGCGCTGACATGAGGCTAGTAAGAAGCTCCTCGGTTGCTTTTGGCAACTTGTCAAATATTGAACTGGCCACCAAAGCCTCAAAATTATCAAGGTTCATGCACGCATGATAGCTCAAAACCTCAATTCTTAGAATGCAAAGTGCTTTTCGTTGGGTGACCATTTGTAATTTATAGGAAAATTTCAATTCTAATCTGACTGTTCCCCCCAAAATCCGCTCATAAATGATAGATTGGCGGCATATTTTCAAAGATCTCGCTCTTAAATTCCGACTTAAATTCCGCCCCCCCCCCCCCGCTCCACTTAGCCATTTTATCACTGTCAACTCATGAACAATGACCATAACAGTCACTTTCTGGCTTCCCTACGTGGTCTCTCCTCCTATAGCGTAGCTCCCTTCGCGCTTCTATTGATACTGTGACATTCCTCCTTTCCGCATAGTCCCCGAGTCGCATAGCTCTACAACCTAGGCATTGTAATTTATAGTCCCGCGCCTCCTTTAAGCTGCCTGGAGTGCTAATACTATGCTTCCATCATATAGTCATCTGTTCAGATCCCCGGTGTATGGCTTCAATCAATTTCCATCTACCTTCCCTCGAAATGACTCTCCATTCAACCTCACCAACTGAACTACTCCACCATTGGTAATCTCCTTGATGACATAGGGCCCCAACCAATTCATCCAAAATTTTCCTAGAAATTTATCAAACTTGCTGTCATATAATAACACTAAATCATTTACCTTGAAGGTTCACAATTTGATGTGCCGATTGTGCCATGCCTTTTCGCGCTCCTTTGGAACTTGTTGATGGAATCCAACTAAAAATATATCCTCTTTTGGCTCTGTCAGTTGCGTGAACCTTTCTTCCAGGGCTCTGTAATCCACCATTCCTATAAATGCCTCTATGCATAAACTAGGTACAATGTACTCCATCGACATCATAACTTCTACACCATAAACCAGCCTGAAAGGCATTTGTCTTGTCATCTTTTTGCAAGTATTCCTGTAAGCCTATAGCACCGTGGGTACGTGCACATCCCAGACATTTCTTTGTGCATTACAAACCTTTGTCAATGTGTTCTCCAATATCTTATTAGATGCTTCAACCATCCCATTAGCCTACAGGTGATACGACGTACTCTTTTGGTGATAAATTTGGAATTAATTTGTTAACGCGTTGATCGTCTCATTTAGGAAATGCATACCACAATCGCTCATCAAAATCTTTGGGCAAACAAACCTAGTTAGTACATACTCAAAGATGAACTTTTCTATTGCTGCTCCTGTATAGTGCTTCACAGGCTGCACCTCTACACATCTAGTCAAATACTCTGTCAAGGTGATGATGTATCGCGCACCTGTCTTCTCTCCTAGAGGTTGAATTGGTCCTACAAAATCAATAGCCCACTTCTCAAATGGTTGTAATGATAGTTGTGGATACAGAGGCAGCTCATCCCTCCGTGATGGCCTACCCATCCTCTGACATGCATCACATGTCTTACAATAAGCCTTGGAATCCTTATGTAGTGTCGGCCACCACAACCCAGCATGTAAAATATTCTACGTTGTTGCTTTTCCTGCATACTGTCCTCCCGCAACTCCTACATGAGCTTTAGCGAGGATGCTGCTTCATTCAAACTCAGGCACATAACATCACAGTATTTCATCCAACCCCATTTTATATAAGTTCCCTGCAATGACAGAAAAGTCTGCCATGAGCACCCCCAACTCCTTTTTTTGACTAGTATACCCCTCTAGAGTCATCCCCGTCATCAGGAAGTGTATGATATCTGCAAAGTTATTGTATGTGACATGCACTGTAAAGAGTTGCATGTCAAGAAATCCTTCCTCTAAATTAATAGGGTCCTCTTCTATTTCAATGCGCGATAGATGATCTGGTCCAGCATTCAATCATCCTAGCTTAACAATAACTTCGAAATCATATTCCTAAAACAGAAGAAACCATTTGCATATCTTCCCCCCGAACATAGGCTTGTTAACCAAGTACTTCAATGTAGAATGGTTTGTACCCATCTTAAAGTGTCTACCTAGAAAGTAGTGTCTGAACTTCTAGAGCGTGTATACCATGGTCAAACCTTTGCACTCTGTCGTTGAATAACTATTCTTAGCTTTAAAAAACTTCCTACTCGCAAACGCTATAGGGTGATCCAACTCTCCCTCACCAACATGTGTCAGTACTGCCCTGAGCACAATACATGACATGTCCACATGCACATGAAATTCCTTATTCCAATCGAGGAAGACTAGAATCGGCATGTTGGGCATGGAATCCCCCTGACATCATGTTTTGGGGCTTAAAGCCCAAGTTTTGAGTAATACTGGTGTAAAGGCTCCGCGAATTACGGCCGCGGAGCGTAGCCGAAGAGCACGAATTGTATGTTAGAGTCATAAGGGTTGTCCGCACTAAGTTTTGAATGTAGTGTTGGCCTACCCATGGTCCACAGACCATGGGATTGTATAAATAGACTGAGGCTCTAAGTTGTAAAGGGAGCATAGAACAAATAGAATAGATAGGATGGACAGAGAAGATCTCCGAGTGTAAAGGGAAGCACGAAGTGTGTCTTGGGTCATAGAGTAGGTAGAGGCTCTGTAGTTAAGTACACAGAGGCCTGGTAGAGTCCGAAGCTGAGTGTGCAGACCCCTGTAGCTGAGTGCCCAGAGTAGAGTCAAGTCTGTAACTGGGAAAGGAGATAATAAAGAAGAGTTTGATTCACAATCTCATGTATCTATGTTGAATTATTACGTGTTTGATATTATCTGCAAGTATATTAGTTTATTTATTGCACGCACTTGTATGAATGATGAATACTGTTAAGTATAACTAAACACATACAAATAAGCTAAGGTAATTAACTAATAACGGGTTACTGAAAAAGACTTGGGTAATAATATTATTCAACCCCCGAGTAGGGCTGTGCGAAGGCAACATCACAGGCTGCAAGGTACAGGTAATTGCACGTAGCCACGTATGCACAGGATCAAACTGTGGACCCTCCGAACCACATCAAGACATCCCCAGGGTGCGGAAACCTGGTTGTAGCACCCTCCCATACTACTTCGGGTGAGACCTCAGTCCACGCTCCACTGACTTTTGTCGAAAGGGCTAGTAGTACCAGGATTTTCTTGGCTAAATCATCTCGGAACCTGGGTCAGGCCCCACTAAGCCAACAAATTGTTCTGTTGCTGGGACCGGGATCTACATAAAGGATGTTTGATGTCGTTTCATTGGAATCTGACCAAGAAAGACATTGAGAGTTGGCTGGATACAAAGATTCACGAGTTCATGGCACAGGAAATTAGGAATCCATGAGTATCGAAGGAAAAGTGGTTAGAGTGCTACTTATATATGGAAATCCATGAAATTTTCTTTACATCCTTCCACTCTGAACTATATGAGTTGATCACAAAGCTAGCAGACAGTTAGGGAAGGTATAGGCTCGACAAACTGATTTTGTGGACTCCAGAATTGGTGCGCAGACTAGAAACATCAAAAGATAAGATCGCGTGCGTTGTGGACCATTGGTTCTATTGAATTATAGGAGGGTTTATCACTGAGTTTGTGGTAGATACGACAGTAAGTTACAACGAGGTAGAACGATGCTTCCTCAAAGGACCGCAAGGTAAGTACATTAAATCTTTGAACACTTGGATTAAAATGTGACTATTTGAAAAGCGAGTTATGTGAATAAATTGATGTTTGGGGCAACGTGAAGTGGAAGGATCTATAGAAACAGAAGTACTGAAGAATTAGAGGCTAGTCCCTTGATTTCACCTCCATGGGAGAGTGAGGAGGAGCTCGTGAAAGTTTCTCCGAGAAGCGCGATTAGTCTAATAAGGTAGAAAATCCCGCGCATACCACCTCCACCTCCACTGCCACCAGTTTCACCATCATCACCCCCACCTCTGTCCACACCACCTCCGCCACCACCATAGTTTAATACGAAGAGCACAATCAAATTTCCGGTATTCAGAGGAGTAGGAAATGAGGATCCAGACCAATTTTGGTTCATGGTAAACGCTGTATGGGAAGCACAAGGAGTCGCGGATGACAATATGAAGAAGGCAACACTGGTAAGAGCACTGCAAGATCATGCATTGACATGGTATTATCAGCACTCTAATGACCATCCGAAAGTGGGGATCACAGACATCCAGGCTGCGTTGAATAGGGATTTAGTAGGCTGAAGTTAGAAACATAGTCGATTACCAGGTTTAAAGAAATTGCGATGCTTCCAGGTGAGACCCCCTGGGATCTAGATCAGAGAATAAAGAGTATAATCCACGAAGCCAACATGACTTTGACAGATGGACAGCACCGCACATGGTTTTTAGCTTCACTAACACCGCATCTTAGGACCGCGGTGTCATAGTAGAAGTTATCTACCCAGGCCGAAGCGTTGGAGATTACAATGAGGCTGCATGAAACCCCAATACAAGATCCTGGCCTGGGAGTCCAACAAATCCATGTGCAACGACAAAATTTGTGTCTAGAAATGCAGAATTTGAAATAGGACAGGACAACTCGGCTAGAGGTGCGCGAGGAGGTGTGGTGCATAAAATGCAAAAGCTAGGGGCATGAAAAGGACCATTGTCCAGTCTTTATGAACTACTTGGCGGGAGGAGGGCCAATGCCATTAAGACCAGAGGCGCAGGTAAGGCCAAGCACGACACCTGCATTATGGTGTGTGATTTTTCAGATAGGAGGAAAACATGTTACAGATAATTGTTACCTATTGCAGAAGTATACGAAGACGTCCCAGCAATTGTTTTGTAATTTCTGTAGGTCGGTAGGCCATGATGAGTGTACCTATAGAAGTTACGAGTTAATGATGGACCGGAATCCTGCCTATAGGGTGCAGACAAAAACGTGAGCCCTCGATCTAAACACAGGGATGGCGCGCACTGGATTTCAGGGGCGCGGTCGAGGTCGAGGTGGAATGGGACCGGGAAGGGGTCGCGGACAACTGATTTATTACAATTGCGGGGGGCCAAGACATTATGTTTGCACTTGTACGAATCTGATGAGAACATCATGTTTGTATTGTTTCCAATTAGATCATGAGACAGAGGACTGCCCTACACTAGTAGCGAGGTTGCGGGATAAAGGAGTACTCCAGCCCACCTCGACCCAGAACTTATAGATGATGAGGTCTGAGCCATGTGAAGAAGATCCAAATGTGAACATAGTGTTTCGAAGTGGTATCACGACAGGAGATGACAAAAGGAAGTAGCCGGAAGAAAGCACGTGGGTTTGCAAGGCTCCTACAAAGGAACCTGAATTTGATTTGGAGCGTGCAAAGGAGACATTCATGGAAGCTAAGAAGAGCTTCACAGAGGCCTCCACTTCAAGTAGTAAGGATCAACTAGAACCAGAGATGGATCCTTCAATGCTCAATACCTTTCTGGAGACATGTATGAAGCTATTGCATGATAGTAAGGCTATGAAATGGCTACAGGAACTTATCACTAGGTGCACCGGGTTAGGAGAACTACGCGTAGTCCGAAAGCTCAGAAAACATACATCACGAACAGGAAGGGAAATGAGATTGACTGTGCAAATTGGGGAATATGAAATGGATCAAGTCATATTGGATCTAGGATCGGATGCGAATGTTCTACCAAAGAAGACATGGGAGTGAATTGGTAAGCCTGCATTGCAATGGTCCCCTATTCAATTGTGAATGGTGAATCAACAAAAGATCCTACTAATGGGGAGATTATAAGGAGTAACGGTGGATATTCAAGGTGCGAGCATGTTGGCTGATTTCGAAGTGATAGAGATCGTTAATAATAGCAATCCATATCTTGTGCTACTAGGAATAAATTGGGCCACTGATATCAATGGAGTAATAAATCTGAAAAAGCACAAGATGATTTTTGAAAAAAGTCAATGCACATAGTGGTACCTTTAGACCCTGCGGAAGGAGCGCACTATATAGAACCGGTGCGCGACAATGAAAGTGATGACAATCTCGACTATATCTACAAGATAACGAAGAGAGAACAGGATTGGGTGAACCCAACAGCAGATGGTAGAATTTCGTGGGAGCGCGACAACTCCTCCACTTTGGATTCAAATGAGGAAGTAGAACGATGGCAGAACCGGTTACACGAGGTAACCACTCTAAATTGCAACATGATGATAAGGTCTCTCCACTGTGTAGCTACGGAAGCAAGGGATCTGCCTATGTATGACGGGTTGACATCAGTGGATGAATTCCTGAACAAATTTGAGAGCGAAGTGCCAGACCAACAACGGTTTGATGCTCTGAAATGGGCAATATGTGCTACACCTGCTAGATGGAGGGGTATGCATCAAAGAAATTTTGAAAAATGGCGCGACTACATAAGGATGATACGCCTACGATTTGGGAAATGCAGATGTGACTAACAGACAAATACGACAAATATGATGATCTGTGTCCACACCTCACAAAATGGACCAAGGTCTACGGGGAAGAGCCACAACTCGAATGGGTGTACTTGTTCTGTCATACCCTGGACGTCATGCCCATGAATTGGTATAATGAGATAGAGCTTTGAAATGGTACGAGCAAATGGGATAAATTGCGAGAGGGATTTCTACTAACTTTCATGTTTGAGAACCATTGGTCAGATACTGTTGATGATGCGCTACAAGTAGTAAACGCAGTTATCTTCAAAATACCCCAGGAACCAATGGAAGTGCTTCAGCCGAAATGGGTGACACAACTGAGCTGCACGCTAGAATGTTACAATGTAAATGTTGAAGAAGATGATGAGGACCCATGGAATATTAGTATTCATGAAATAGAAGGATGTCGCGAGGTGCTAGGACCATTGATGAAGGATCCCGACATCACCGCGCTGATAAAAACAAAGCAGGTAAATATTGGAACAGAGGTGGAACTAAAGTATGCAACGCTCGGTGACTATTGGGATGATGCCATGGTGGACAAGGTTGTTGAGTTACTCCACGAATATCAAGACTTATTCCTGACCAAAATTACGGACTTAAAAGGGATCATTGGCAATTTAGGAATGTTGAAGATCACCCTAAAACCCGACACGAAGCTAGTCAATCAGAGGCCTTACCGCTTGAATCCAAAGTATAAAGACAAGGTCCACGTAGAGTTAGACAAAATGATCGTAGTCGAGATCATTGAACCAGTGGAAGAATCTGATTGGGTGAGCCCTGTAGTAGTATAGGAGAAAAAGCAGAAGGGAAAAATACAAATCTACATGGACCTCAAGAAGCTAAATGATGCCTGTGTTCACGATCCATTCCTGACACTGTTCACAAATGAAGTATAGGAAAGTGTTGGTGGACAGGAAGCATACTAGTTCACGGATGGGTTCTCAGGGTACCACCAGATCAAGATCGCCCCAGAAGATAGGAGTAAAACAACCTTCGCAATAGAATGGGGCTGCTTTCAGTACACCGTCATGCTGTTTGGGCTAAAGAACGTGCCAGCCATCTTTTCGCGCATCGTTATTTCCACATTCAAAGAATACATCCACAAATTCTTAGAGATCTATATTGATGATTGGACAGTCTTCAGATTGGTTAAGCACCATGTAGAAAACTTACGTTTGAAGTTGGATACTTGCCGATGACACCAGATTGCGCTGAATCTTAAAAAGTGTACCTTTTTGGTTCCCTTTGGGAACCTGTTGGGGCATGTGGTCCGCAAATAGGGACTGATGGTGGACCCTGCGAAGATTGTCGTTATTCTAAATTTTGAAGCACCATGAAGTGTTAAAGAACTGCACACTACCTTGGGGCATACGGGTACTATAGGAAATTCATTAAAAGCTATGCACAATCACCGCGCCGATGGAAAAAATATTAAAAAAGGATGTTACATTTTGCTAGAATGATGATCGTATGAAGAGTTTGGATGTTCTAAAGGAGAAATTGGCCTCTGCTCCAATCCTGGTTTTCCCAAAATGGGATGTGGAGTTTCATGTCCATGTTGATGCGTCCTGTATCGCGTTGGGCATAGTACTCACACAAGAGGATGGAGAAGGCTTGGATCATCCGATTGCATTTGCAAGTCGGAGACTGTCCAAAGCTGAGAAAAACTATTCCACCACCGAGTGCGAGGGGTTGGCGATGGTATATGCGCTGCAAAAGTACTGGCACTATTTGCTAGGAGGACATTCCAAGATGTATACATACCATTCCATGCTAAAATACCTGGCCAATAAGCCTGTGTTGGGGGAGTGCATATGCAGGTGGCTTTTATTCTTTTAGGAATATGACTTTGAGGTCGTAGTAAAGTTGAGACGTTTAAATGTAGGCCTAGATCACTTGCCGCGCATAGAGACGGGCGAGGAACCCACTAATTTGGAAGAGAGACTCCCTGATGCTCAGCTTTTCGTTGTGCACGTCACAAACGGACACTTCAAAGATATCATCAACTTTCTAACCACAGGGACCTACACGTACCCTTATTACTATGGGATTACAGAACAACACGCAAGAAACTAATGGGACAAACACCCTTTCATTTAGTTTACGACATGGAAGCTGTCATGCCAATGGAATACATCATCCCTAGTCTATGGATAACAGTGCTTACAAGGATGACGAACCACGAGGCTCTAGAAGAAAGACTCACACAATTAGAAGAACATGAGGAGGAATGATTCTTGGATGGTTTTCATCAGCAGGTTCAAAAACAGTGTGAAAAGGCTTGGCACGATCGCCATATTACGTTGCGTACATTCAAAGTAAATGATTAGTACTGCTATATGACAGTAAGTTTGAAAAGTTTCCAGGAAAGTTTAGAATGCATTGGCTGGGACCGTACATGGTTAAGGAACTCACAGATGGAGGCGCGGTCCAGCTCGTCAAATTAAATGGAGAACCTTTCCCAGGCAACGTGAACGACAGTCGCTTGAAGCCCTACATGGGTGGGTTGGCTATCTGACTCTTTGAAAAAAGTACAGTCTTCATGCTCCAGGGAACTGGAAAAAGGCACAGGACTATAAATCTATACCAGTCAGCATGGATTAGAACAATTCGGAAACAGAGGCCTCAGAAGAATGAATGCAGTAGGCTCAGCAGGCAACATCTTAGTGCGTTGCGGACATCAGGACCGTATGAGAACAGTTGGAGGGACTCTGCGCCAAGATCACTGCGTCGATAGAGTGACTCGAGGGCAAGCCACAATGTTTGTTTTGGGGGCCTTTTGGGCATGGAATCCTCCCCACAACATGTTTTGGGGCTCAAAGCCCAAGTTTTGAGTAATACTGGTGTAAAGGCTCTGCGAATTGTGGGCGTAGAGCACAAATTGTATGTTAGAGTCATAGGGCTATCTGCCCTAAGTTTTGAATGTAGTGTTGGCCTACCCATGGTCCATGGACCATGGGATTGTATAAATAGAGTGAGGCTCTAAGTTGTAAAGGGAGCACAGAACAAATTTAATAGATACGATGGACAGAGAAGATCTCCAAGTGTAAAGAGAAGCACGAAGCGTGTCTTGGGTCATAGAGTAGGTAGAGGCTCTACAGTTGAGTGCACAGAGGCCTGGTAGAGTCCGCAGCTGAGTGAACGGACCCTTGCAGCTGAGTGCATATGATAGAGTCAAGTCTGTAACAAGGAAAGGAGATACTAAAGAAGAGTCTTATTCCCAATCTCATGTATCTGTGTTGAATTATTACGTGTTTGATATTATCTGCAAGTATACTAGTTTATTTATTGCACGCACTTGTATGAATGATGAATATTGTTAAGTATAACTAAACACATACAAATAAGATAAGTTAATTAACTAATAACAAGTTACTAACAAAGATGGGTAATAATATTGTTCGGCCCCCAAGTAGGGCTGCGCGAAGGTAGCATCGCAGGGTGCAAGGTACAAGTAAGTGCGCGTAGCCACGTACGCATAGGATCAAACCGCAGACCCTCCGAACCACATCAAGACATCCCCAGGGTGTGGAAACCTAGTTCTAGTACCCTCCCATTCTACTTCAGGTGAGACCTCAGTCTGTGCTCCACAGACTGTTGCCGAAAGGGCCAGTAGTACCGGGATTTGCTTGGCTAAATCATCTCTGAACTTGGGTTAGGCCCCACTAAGCCAACATGGCGTGGTGACCATCTTGTCCTTTAACACATCTAAGCTTTGCTCACATTCTTCATTCTAGCAGAATGTAGCATTCTTCTTTAGCAACTTCTCCATCGGCGCGATAATCTGGGAATAACTCTTAATGAACTTGCTATAGTAACGCGAATGCCATAGCATTGTGCGCAGTTTTTTCACACTTCTTATTGCCTCTAAAATTATAACTACTATATTAGATGAGCCGACCATTAATCCTTTTTTGAACACCACATGGCCCAGCAAGATTCCAAAAGGAACATAGAACAATCATTTCTTGAAATTGAGCATGATCTGATACCTCCGGCATGTATCCAACATCAATCATAGGGTGGCTACATGTCATTTCACTAGCCCAAACAACGTCCAATCGTCAAAGTATACCTCTAGAAACTTGTGAATGAAGTCCTTAAATGCCGCGATGACTACATATGAAAATATTGCCGGCGCACTCTTCATTCCAAAAGGAATTACAGTATACTGAAAGCACCCCCACTCCATGGCGAAGGTCGTCTTACTTCTATCCTCCGGCGCGATCTTGATCTGATGGTACCCTGATTTTCTGGGAAAACTAATGTCTGTTTGATTTGTTAGTCCCACTAAGATGGGTAGCTATCTTAGAAACAAAAAATTCAAAGCACTTGATGATTTCCTTTATGTATGATAGATAAGAGAGAAGCAGAGAGCACCAACCTGTATCTTTCGCTTGGCTCCTTGCTTGTTTCCTCTCTCCCTTGATAGAGCTTGCCAGTCCTTTCCTACCTGTCTGGCTTTAGAGAATACCTGTAGAGGCAAAGAAACAAAACGCCATCAAAGCATAGAGATCTATAATACCATAAACAATGCAGAATCAGAAATACATTAACCATACAATTGCATTCACAAATATAAGATTCACAAATACACAAGTGTCATGAGGAAAGAGTTATTTTTGCTGACAAAACTAACCTCCCTAGGCCTAAGACTTTCTAGTGACAAACAAGACAATTAAGAGCAATCCTTCTCTAAACATGCATCATCATACGAGAAACCAAGTGTTTTAGATCCTACCTATAGCCCAACGTTGTTGTAGTAGTCTAGTCTCGTCGATCCAGATGAGCTCCTCCTTCACTTCGAAACCTGCATTCACTACCAATCAAACAATTACATAGCACCTGAATATCTCATAAAACAAAACATATTCAACATATAGACCAAGGAGTATATGAAACAATTCATTAATAACAAATCATTGAGAAGAATGGACTTATTTGTATTAATAGGAAACAAAAGAAACCATACAACCTGAGCCTTGGTGTTGTGTAAGTTCCTCCCAGGGTCCAGCAAGAGTTTTCCTTTACTTTGAGAAGCTCACCCACTTCCAAATGAAACAAGAAAGGATGGTAATCTCTCCTCACAAGCTTCTACAAGGAAGTCCTAATTC